>CM077205.1:32598998-32813998 GCA_039654625.1 Rhinogobio ventralis | reverse complement strand
CAAGGAAGGAACAGCGGTGAACCGGCGACAGGGTCATGGGCGGCCAAAGCTCATTGATGCATATGGGGAGCGAAGGCTGGCCCGTGTGGTCCGATCAAACAGACGAGCTACTGGAGCTCAAAATGCTCAAGAAGTTAATGCTGGTTCTGATAGAAAGGTGTCATTTTTGTGAACTATGAACCACTCTTACGCGTCATATTTAGCACAATTTATGTTTATCCTTTTTGACTGTAAATGCTGATGATGACACAGCGGTTTGCCTTTGAACTGGTGTTGCCCCTGGTTGCCTTATGAAGAGATTCTGTGTTTGCAGACTGTGTTTGCAACTGAGAGAGGTACAGTAGCTTTTGGGAAAGTGAGTGTTAATGAGAGGAAGACCTGTTTGGATATTTGGCGGTCTGATCTCCTGAGGGCAGAGTTACACACTCGATGATTCACACACACTGTATGTCCAGATGGACTCAGAGGGGGTTCATGAGAATGAAATCTGAGAGAGATTCAGGGGGACTGGAGTGGGTAGAGAAAAATTCTCCTAGCGAGGGGAGAAAGCACAACAGAACAGCATAAAAAAACTGAGTGTGAGAATAACAGAAGATAACAGACTTAGAGACAGATAAAGAAAGAAACTTCAATGAAGATAAAGAGGGAATCACATGGGAGAGCAGGGAATAACAGAGACATCCTGAGGAGTGTTGTGTGTGTGTTGTGATGAGTGCAGGGAAGATTTATGAGATGCTGTTGAATGTAGCAAGCAAACAGTAGACCTCCTCCACCTGCTCTCTCTCTCTCTCTCTCTCTCTCTCTCCCAATCTGTCTTTCTATGTATGGGATTTGCTCTCTTGTTGAAAGTATTTGCACAGATTCTCAGTTTGCTATAAACTCCCGGACACTGTAAACTTTTCACTCTCTTTTCACAGACATACACTTTCCCCCTTTCTCACACTCTCAACATATTCACACCTATGGTTCACCTTGGTTAGAAGAGTTTTGGTCAAATATCTTTTTTCCCCTATAAGAAGCATTGTGTAAATATATATTTAGATAAAAGGTTCTTCTATGCCATCACTGTGAAAATGAACTGTAAGCTTTAGTTTTGTAAGCTTTATATTCTAATCACCGAACACATGCAGAGGTCTAACGTCCAATTCAGCCTGGAGGAATTCTGGTGAGGGGAAAAAAAAAAATTATATTCTCAGAACAAACATAAAACAAGTACAACAGAACTGTATAAAGGCTATTCACACTAGTCCATTTAAACTTTCATTAATTTGATACGAAGAACAGACATGCCATCTAAATACTGACCTGATGCAGACTAACATAGCTGAAGTGTAATGATATCGTCTTGGTCTGGAGCGAGGTTTATGTCAGGTAATGTGAAAATAAGCGGGGCAGTCTGAAATCTTCTCTTAATTAGAGCACACTGCAGTTCCATTTTTCATCACAGATTTTCAATGGAAAATTGTGGGGCACTGTAGAGCAGGGGAGAACTCGGGCACCCTCTGCCCCGCTTATTATCATAACAGAGTGGAGCAGGTATGATGTCACTTTGTAGGCCAACCGGCAGTTAGCATCGCACTGGTTCCCATGACAAAAACCCAATAGGATTATTGGAAAAAACAAGCTCTTTGATTTATGATACTTACACGTTTTGTCCATCAAGATAATTTTGACAGATGAACAAAACTTTTATGAATTTTGAAGCCTAAATGCAGTCACCAGAAGGAAAAAGTGTAGTTCGTAGGCTATACAAACTACACCCCGGTCCCACAACGTCACCACCACTAAGCTTTTAGCTAACACTTTCAGTTTTTATCTAAAAAACATTTTCCCAGAAAACTGAGTTATAATAGATTATTAGAGCACAATTATAAGCATAACAGGGCTGTACAAGCGGACTGAGCTTACCTGTTCAGCGTGATGACGTTTAATCTCCTGGCAGCCTCTGTAATCCCATTTAGCCACTTGTCAGCAACCGCCTTTTTCAAGACATGTAACAGCTTAAACATATCACGAGTGGGGTAATACTGATGTATTTTATGTTGTAGAATAAAACGTGTAAGTATCTTGAGCTGTTAACCACAGACCTTATTTCAGCCATTTAACCAAAAACCCATTCAAAAAACCCATTGACTTTGTGTTGGAACTGGAAGTGCTAAAATGCTAACTCGCCTGCCGAAGCCAAATACTTCATTTTAATATATTTAATATATTCACTTAACGACTTAAAATAATATATATATATTTGTTACTGAATGCTGAAGACATTTACAATTTATTATTGATTCAGTTTATATAGAGGTCTATGTTTTGGATGAATATTGGTGCCTGCCCTACAGACGAGCCATGGCTCTCTGGTAGACAATCCATATAAGGGTGAATTCAGATTGATTGGGACACTTTTTGCCAATCAACTTGAATTCACCCCTATGTATTTGAATTCACCCATTCATTTTGTACCATTGGGGTTGTAGTTCCCCCCCAATATTCAGAATAGTGGTGAGTCAAATGTGTTTATAATAACACTTAACTTGACAATCATGTATATTTGGTTACACCACTGTAATAGTGTCAGCCCTCTGACAAAGCTTACTACCTATAGGGGGAGCTAAAACTTTAAAAATCAGTTATTCTATCACTACTATAAATAAAGCTCTAATCTTAACATTTTAAAGTGATATATTGGTCATAATTTGATTAAATAAATATGTTTCCATGTACTCTGCAATAGCTTCTGTTTACATAGACAATTCATATATAAGTATTGGTAATGACATGCCTATTTATTCTTCTTTGTATTAGTTAATTGTATGTGAAGTGTTCATTGAGTGTGAAACCAAGATTTTTTTTAGGGAGAGAGCGTAATTTTGACATTTAACAAGTCAATTCAAGTTGTATGCATCACAAAGTTCTAAAATTGCGGTACAGAGAGAGCAGTGTATACGGTAAATGGAAATCAATGCATTAAACCACAAGTCAACCCGTTTGGATTTGTGACATAATCTTGAGATAATCTCTGTTGTTTAGCTGAACCTCTTTTTTTGCTAATGCACTCGGTTCATGATGGCTGAACCTGCCATTTTGCCTAACCTGGTTCTACAGTGAAGCTGTCATGATAATCGCATTACAGACCAACAAAAGACCCACTTCACTTGAGCTTGCTCGCTCTCTCTCGCTCTCTCTCGCTCTCTCTCGCTCTCTCTCGCTCTCTCTCGCTCTCTCTCGCTCTCTCGCTATCTCTCTCTCTCTCTCTCTCCATATTCCCAAAGACATAAAGGCTGCTCTGAGGGAGTCATTTAGGCTCTGGCTTGCATAACAACAGCTGCAACAAGACTTTCTTTTAGTTAGTATAAAGGTATATGTTCTCAAGTTTGATTGAAGCCCTTATTGTGCCATTTCTATGGCTCTTTTTCACTGTTGTGTTTGTTGGTGAAGAGTGGAATATGATGAGCAGCTTAAGTTCTCTGTTAAGCAGTGATGTAAAGTATTTGAGTAAATGTAATTAGTTACTGTACTTAAGTATCTTTTTGGCTACTTTATTTTACTGAGTATCAAATATATTAGTAACCTTTACTCTCTATTTGACTACATTTTTTAATAAATAAATGTACTTTTTACTCCAATACATTTGTGATGAGTAATGCAATTACACATTACATTTTGCATGGCACCTAACTTTTTCTGCAGCAGTTTGTTTCTGATATAAAGAAGCGATATCGCCAAGGGCATTTAAGGTACTACACTCACCTAAAGGATTATTAGGAACACCATACTAATACTGTGTTTGACCCCCTTTCGCCTTCAGAACTGCCTTAATTCTATGTGGCATTGATTCAATGAGAAATTGAACAGGTGTTCCTAATAATCCTTTAGGTGAGTGTATATCTTGTGTGTTTTGCCTTTACCTAAAATGGTCAACATGGCTACTTTATGCGATTGAGACTGGGCAGTTGAGAATCGCAAGTTGTTTGATTTATGAGATGAGGACATGACTGCAGCCAGTGATGCAGCCGAAACCAGCAAACCCAGTGCAAATTTTCACTGGTATGTCTCTCAGGTGTTGAGGACTAGTGCATCGTTGAGCCTACATTCAGTATGAGTAAAATACTTAAGTACTGTTAAAATCAGATACTCTAAGACTTTTACTCAAGTCGTATTGTAATTGGTGACTTGTAATGGAGTCATTTTCGCTGTAAGGTATCTGTACTTTTATTCAAGTATGGTTTTCAGTACTCTGCTGTTAAGTGAATCTCTCTCTCTCTCTATGTGTGTGTAGAGAGAGAGAGAGAGAGAGAGAGAGAGAGAGCGAGAGAAAGAGAGAGATCACTGCTCACCTGTTTGTCACATTAGGGGCTGATGTTTGGTGAGCTGTGAAGAAACATCAAAGTAGAGTTCTTAGTAATGAATCTCCATCATGCCCGAGACACTAATACTACTGAACAGAACAGCACTCCTCACTCCCCACTGCGAGAGAACGAGAAAAAAACAAAGAAAGAAAAAGAGGATGAGGGAATTTAATGAAACAAATGAATTGGGTTTGTTTAGGAGAGTGTAAACACACTATATCCTTTCTGAATCAATAGTATGATGGACCCCATACTACTGTTTTGTTTGTTTTTTCATTGATCCTTAGGCATTATGATTTGACCAGTTTACTTTTCTGCTCCATTCATACCTCTGTTAAATAATTCAGAACATAGTTTAAGCTGTTTTTTGTAACCATGGTAGCTGTTTTCACATCCAAATTGATATACTGGGTCTAACCATTTAATCCAAATTGTCTACCTACGTGATATTTGACCAGTTAGAAACCATATAAAATGGGCTAGCACCTTTAGCCAGTTCTACATTCCTAAAAATAAAGGTTCCAAAACAATGCATACAGCAATGCCATAGAAGAACAGTATTTTTCTTGTGTGAAGAATATTAATCATCTAAAGAACCTTTAGAAAGAACCTTTTGTCCTATTAAAAGTTTCCATTTATGTTAAAGGCTTTTCATGGAACTATGGATGCCAATAAATAGCCTTTATTTTTAAGAGTGTTAATGCATGTCTAAAAACTATTTCATATATTACATACTATGATAATTCAGAAACTAATCAAAATTCAAATACTTTTGTTTAGATGCTGAGCAATTTGTTTAAATACCTGAAAAGATCAGATTTGCCTTAGTTTGTAGTAGCTGCAAAAAAAATATTTGTACATTATGTGGGAACAGGCTTTTGCTTGAACACTTTATTTCTACACACTACAGTTAAAGGTTCAGTTCACTTATATAGCTTTAATTCATAAATACACCCTGGAGCTAAATATATGTGTGGGAGCAAATTTGATTTGGGCAATTTAGCATGAGATATGAATTAAAGCTTAATGTAATATGTGTTATACACCAATTATTGTATATGCCTCATTTTGCTTCAGTATATGTGAGAGCTGTGGATCAGCTGCCAAGTGTGTGTCGTTTTTTAAAAGGCGGCTGTTTTAGAGGGCCACGGTCAAAGACCCTTTCTCTCCGCCCCATCGCACATCTATACACACACCCTTGCATATAACACAACCCCTGAAGGCCCTGTGAGGTCCTAGTGTCAACATTTGAATGGCGGGTACAAAGTTAAAATTCATTGTTATGGTTTCTGGGAGAAAGATGCAGAACGGCCACTGTCACTCACCCGTTATGGTGACAATGAGGGGGGCTCCTCCTGCCTTCTTCCCTTTGTGTCCTTATTGAATTATGGCACTGGTTCTCTTTGTGTGTTCTGGCAATAGTAATTGAAAACATGTGACAGAAAAAGCAGTCAGGAGAGAGAGGATATGCCTCACTGACTATGACTCCATTAGATAAGGCAAAGTCAGAGAGAGAAGCAGTGATTAATATTACAGAGAGACTGGGTTAAGTGAGGAATCGTCTCTGTGTATGAGGTTCGTTTCTTAAAACTGCCTTGAACTGAAAGTCTTTGATGGCTTATGGGTAAAAGTTGAGTGTGGTACGCTACCTTAAATTTTTCTCTGTGTCTATTTATCTTTCTCTCTTACCCTCTCAGTCCATTTTGTTAATATTAGTTTTAAAATAAGACTTTATATTTGCATTGGCAATGTTTTGCATAATTTAAAACGAGATGCATAAAAAAACATTACAAAATACAGTACTTAATTTAGAAAGTAAAATAAAATACAATGTATTTTATTGTTTTATTTACCATTATGTATTATGTTGTTATTTAATAAATAATACTGTTAAATATTATAATACATTACCGTACTGTATATATGTAAGAAATTAATATAACCTATATTAAGATTAGTGCCGTCAAAGCGATTAATCACTATTTATTGCATCGAACATAAAAGTTTGATTTATATAGTGTGTGTGTGTGTGTGTGTGTGTGTGTTATTTTTATATTTATATATATATATATATATGTATATGTGTGTATATATATATGCATATGTGTGTGTGTGTGTGTATGTATGTATATATATATATATATATATATATATGTATGTATATATATATATATATATATATATATATATATATATATATATATATATATATATATATATAACACATATGTGTACACACACACTGATACATAAATATATATAATAAATAAATAATCAATTTTTTTTAGATGCGATTAATCACGATTAACAGCACTGCTTAAACTATATATTTGTGTGTGTGTGTTTGTGTGTGTGTGTGTACATACACAAATATATGGTTTACCAATTAAATCAATAAAAAACATTAATAGCACATTATTTATATATATATATATATATATATATATATATATATATATATATATATATATATATATATATATATATATATATATATATATATATATATATATATATATGCATACATTAATATATACAAATAAAAATGTTTTATGTCTTAACATTAACATACCATTAGGAGGTATCAGTTTGTTAGCACACGGACAGAAAGGTATTGTCTACCCCTAGGGCATTGAACTATTTGTGTATGTGTTAGCAACTGTGTGACACATATTGGCTGGTGGAGATGCTCATTTTTCTATTTGGAAAACACTCTCTCTCTCTCTCTCTCTCTCTCTCTCTCTCTCTCTCTCTCTCTCTCTCTCTCTCTCTCTCTCTCTCTCTCTCTCTCTCTGCTCACTCCCTCTCTTTCTTTGTCAGGCAGTCGATGGTTAAGACACTCCTCTGTTCCCCTTTTTAATGGAGTCTGATGCCCCTCTAACTGAGCCATAGTATTGTATGCCATAATGACAGCATTTGCGGAGTACTTCAGCACAAATGAAGTTTGAATTGGATGAAAATTATAGGACTTGGGGTCTTTTTAAAAGCCTCAGACGACCATTCCCCCCCATTCTCAGCCAGGAAAGAGGGGCTATGTGAAGACTAGGGTAAAATTATCTTCAAACAAACAGGCAGCTCTGTGTGGGGACAACAGCTCTTAGGGAATTAGAGCCACGCTAATAACCCTGGAGTAAGGGAACACTGCGGTGTTCGCTAATGGGAAAACCGGCTCTTTGTTACTGGTGGTTTTCTCGTAAAGACATTTGAAAGAAACAACACATACACTCAAAAGCACCTAAATGACAATATTGATTAGCATTTGTCGCTGTTTTTCTGCTTTTGAAAACCGTCTTCAAAGCACTTGTTCGTTTTTACCACGCACTGTTTCACATCATTAGCACTCGTATATTAATAAGGTCTGAATGTATTTTTTTGGCTTTTTTTTTTTTTTACACAATAATCTAGTAAAAATTTACAATACATTTGACTCAACAAAAACCGTTATTATTTTTTTCCCATGCACATATCAACCTTTTTTCATGCATGTTCTTAAGAAGTCAATATTGGCTAACCATTTGGAAAATAAGACATTAAATAATGGAAATTGTTACAAATGAATTTTCATGAATGCTAAAATGATTAGAGACTGCAGTCTGAACCCCTAGACGACTGTGTTTCAATGCAGAGAGGTAAATCCGGGGTGAAGATTTGATAAATTGCACTTTGATTGTTATCTGATTACACTTTGACATGTTATCCGATTTGAAACGACTCACTAACAAGATTTGTATTGTCTGAAGTGGATGTGTCTGGAGAAAAATACAGACAGGAAGTGCGATAGCACAAAGTGAGCAGACATTATAGACCCTGTTGGGGCATTTATGTTCCGTATGATTTTTAAAAAATTGCGATTGTCTTTTTTTCTCTATTGTGACGTATATACGAGTGAAACGACTTCCTGAATGAGGAAAAAGTAGGGCGGGACTTGATTTTGTCCATGAGGATATGATTGGGCAACTGCTACGATCTCATGTGAGTGACAATTTACTGGAGAGAAAGGATTATCGGCCAGCCTTTGTGTCAGTGCACACCGTATCAGAGAAGAGATGATGTTGTGAGGGGGAGAAGTTAATGTTTTTGACAGGGCAAATTAATTCCTTAAAAATAATGGTGTGCACAGATAAATTGTTTATATTAAACACTGCAATATACCATTAAAAATAAAATTACTAGTTTGTTATTGCAAACATATCTTCAATAAATTGGATTTAAACTAAACATAGGGTAGGCAATTTTTGGAGAGGCAAGCAATAGCAAGCTAGCGTTGTAAGCATAAGATCCCAACCTCCCTTCAGAGCGTCTACAAAACCACGCCTCCTTCAAAACACATGAACGAGTACAGCAGGGAGCAAGCAAAAGCGTCATGTCTCAAAGCCCATAACATTACAATAATAATGAACAAACAACTTAAAGAGCTCTGACCTGTACCACCTGACTGCTGCAGATTCATTTCAGCGTTGTTACCATTGAAACGCATACATTTGAGTCACGGACATCACAGGTTTCCATCTCTTCCAAATGACAGTAGTTATGGCGTGATGCAGCATGAGCTTGTTGTCTGGGTTCAGGAGGAACTGTAAAAGGCGGCTGCTGTTTCAGTTGTGGTGCTCAGTGACTGACCTCTGTCTAACTCTGCATAGCATGAAAAGCGCTGATGACATGCGATGTCTACGAGAGCAGGGTGCACAGAGGTATGAAAATACATATGTTGACATGCAGGTAGGACATCGTTATTCGGACCAGATGCAATGATTGGACTTACATTTTATGGTCCTACGCCTTCCACAGACGATATATATATACATATATGAATACATTTAGACCACTTAACTTAGTGATTGCTAGTAGCTGTCATACACAAAATGGTAGTTAAAGGCATAATTTGCCCAAAAATGTAAGTACAATGCCACTATTTTAAAAATAGTTCTGTACTACCAATACTTTTAGGCTTGGGTACCACAATACTACAGATTAGTTGTTTTTTATAGTGGTGCCCTCAAAGGCATAAAGGTGAAAATGGTATATTATTGTAAGTAGTCATGGCTCAGCACCCCGTTCACCCATACAGCTCCTAAAAGACAACATCTGGCAGTCATTTTTTTTTTTTTTTTTTTTTTTTTTTTTTTTATCCTACAAGTAATCAGAATAGAAATGTACAGGGCATGTCAGAGGTAATCCCAAAAGCCTGTAGTAGAGGACGTATCTCTTAGAAATTCCCTGATCAGCTTGCAGTGCATAAATGCTTGGAAGACTAAACAGATTATTTTCTTCTTCTTTTTCCATGTAATCATCTCTGACTGGGTTTGTTCAGATGTTGACAAGGTTTTTGTGTAACCTTAATGGCCCCTGCTGTCCTGTTTGGGATATTTAAACTATGATCGATGGCTCCTTAATGATAAATTACTTGTGTTTTTGCTTGTTTGTAAGTCACTTTGGGTAAAGCATATGCTAAATGAAGATAGCCGATTCTAATAAGAACCACTGATTGTCATGCAAAGATCTAAATTCATAAATTACCTCATTTAACCGCTACAGATCATGCCTGTGCTAATTTAAGATCAGATGTTGATTCTGCCATATAATTAGATTAAGTGACTCTAAAATACTGCAAAACTGATCAAGAAGCAGCTGTGTTTTTGTCAAACGCTTGATAAAACTCACTCCCAGCATCTTAAGAGCCACAAGCTGAATATGAAATCTTTTAATATCCTCTCTAATAGTGGTGGTGACAAGCACTGGGAGTTAGCTCCGTAAAGGAATGTCATGGCATTTAGATAATGAACCGTAAATATTGTTTTATTAGGCTTGGGTTTGCGAGTGAGGAGGTTTTATTGTGGCAAAGGTTAGGCCCTGATTTTAATGCCCTTATTATAGTTGTTAATTCCGCTTTGTACCGGCGAGGGCAGATGACTGCTCGCTGGAATCCAGCCAGGCCCGAAGACATATTAGATGTGCCAGTCAGGGGCTGAGAATGAACTTGCCTCAGTTAAGTCCCACCTCTGTCATCACCTCTGCCAATTTATTCACATCTAAATCCGTTTTTATCCTCTCAGCGTGGAGTCTGACAGCTTTTCACTATCAGTTGTTCATTTATTATGAGTCCTCGACCCCCTTTTAGGACTTTTTCTGGCTTTGTCACTGGAAAAATCCTTCTAAATGGTTGCGGTGTCTAATAGTTTCAGGTGTGTGCTTTTGTGCCTGTGCTGTGAGATATCTTGATGGCTTCTGAAGATAGTATTTGCTTTCTATCTCTCTCTCTCTCTCTCTCTCTCTCTCTCTCTCTCTCTCTTTCTCTCTCTCTCACTCTGTGTGTGTGTGTGTGTGTGTGTGTGTGTGTGTGTGTGTGTGTGTATATATTGTGTAATTTATTCTATAACATCTTGTAAAAAAAAATGTATAAAAAAGCTAAATTCTTATATTTCTATTAAGGAAATTATATCGTCACTATTGAACGAAAAACTTGTATCTCCAAAAACGCTAAATTTTTAGGAAAAACACTGCATTGTCAAAGTTGATATTGTGGCTTTATATATGGTCTGACACTTGCATGTGTCATTAGATTATTAATATTTTGCCTAAATCAAGCTCAAATGGAGTTATGAGGAGAATGTTGTGCATTTTCATAAACATACAGGTTATTACGTTTACTGTAGCTATGTGGGTGCTCAGTTTTTTTTTCTGCCAAAATCTCATGTTATTAAAAATAAAGTGCTACGCACAGGCTATTTAAGACTATTTACTATAATTTGTCGACGACATGCTCCGCTAAATACTAAGACACTCCTCAAATACATAAAACATTAGCCTTTTATATAGTGTTTCTAGAGTAAAGAAAACACTGTACTTATTAAAAAAAACAGTTCTTTATTTACCCTTGCATTGCAAACAAGCAAAGATGGTCAAAACTGCATGAGGCACTTCATTCACAATATATTTATGAAGCTTTGAGGGGTGTCTGTTCAACGTCATATTATCTTAAGATAATAAGTTCAATTTTCTTTATTTGGTCCAGTTTTATTTTGCGATAATGACCGGCTGGTTGTACATTATCTCATATTCCACATACTGCTTTTAGCTCCATATTCTGCATCATTGAAACACAAGCTTGTGTCATTCAAACTTTCAGAAACTTTTAAAAATGCTCCCTGAGAGTTGTTTTGGTGCTGAGATTTCTCTTTCATTTTTATCATGTCGTCATCATCTTGTGTCTGTCCATCACTGCGGTGTCCTCTCCTCCCCCACCATGTCTAACGGTCTCTTGCTCTTTAAACTCTACCCCGCTATAAAAGTGTGATGAGCACCTTTTGAATCTCTCTCTCTCTTCCTCGCAGAACTTAAACTGTCCGATAGGGAGAGTGATAGTGTGACATTTCGCCTAGTGGTACGTCAGAAATGTCGGGGCACGGCTCCATTAACTCCCAACCAAACCTGGGCTGAACTCTGATCTCCAACGAAAGGTGCAGAGAGATACAGCTTGCCATGTACTGTCACTGAGAAACAAGGGGTGTTTAAGACAAGTTTAGGAGACTTTTTGTGAGTTTATAAGATATAATAATTACTTTGAATCCACATAAACAAGTTAGACCAACGATTTTCCACATTCCCCCATTAGTCTAATAGGATGTGAACAATTCCATATTGAACATTGTTGCTGATTTGTTAAAGGTTTGAGAGTTACCAGCATGCGTTGCTGCATGAATAAATAATGCGATTACTAGGGCTGGGCAGACACAAATTTCACAATTTGGTTAAATTTACAAGCTTGCAATTCGATTTCGATTTGATATCAGATTAATTGGGGCCTATCAGGTACAGTACATGGCAGTACATCCTCAAGGAAAAAATATCTCTCAACCATTGCTGTAAACTACACAGGGAACCCCACTTGGTATTTGTAGGCTACTTGCATTTAAATTACACATAAGAACGTTTTTATAATAATGTTTTAATTATACATTTTTAATTACATACTTATGTTTCTACTTATTTTTTTAGAAATATAAAAATGTAAATGGTGTATATACCTGTATTTAGCTAAATGCTCTCTCTAGAGTTAATTTTTCTAGCTGACTAACAAGTTTTGAATGGCTTTTCTGAGGTAAATATTACATGATGTGACATTGTTAACAAGCTGTTTTATTGACTTCTTTTGGCGGTTGAAACACTGATTTAGCGACGGACATGATACAGATTTCAATACGTTGTACTTTATCTTTCAACATACCTTCTGATGTTCATTCAAGTTTATTTTGTGCTGGAACTAGTAGTAAAGTGAAAGCGATGATCGGTTCACGTGCGCTTTGTGCTGTCGATTTGCTTGACCTGAGGAGGCAACAGCAAGCTGTCATGCCACAGTGCCAAAACAGTATTTATTGTTTGAAATTCTTAATAAAATTGACAGAATTTGAAAGCTGCTTCATATCAGAAGTAACAAAGCACAAAGCTTATTGTGATTTATTGGAGGTACACTACCATTTTTTTCTTTCATCAACTGAAAACAGCATAGACTGAAAGATTGATTCTGGGGATTTAAGAATCGATATCAGTTCTTCAAAATGAGAATCGATTAAAGTTGAGAAATCAATATTTTTAACCCAGCCCTAATGGTTACTGTTATATGATTATTGTTTTGCTGCTATTTATACTGATATTATTGATTTTGTCACTTAATGGTAGTTGGTTGATGTGTGGTGAGGTTAGGAACGCCATCTTTTTACGTTCATTGATTGTCATCATTATTGAGGTTTGCACTGTGAGATCTGTGTGCATTAATAGTCCCTATACATCTATTGCCTATGTATATTTGCTGTTTTTATTAGAGTTCTCTTTATATTAAATGTCATATAAAGCAATATAAAAAGAATACAATAATGACTGATGTAAAAATTCAACCTGAAATGAGTGCAAGTACCTCCTTAGAGCTGGATTCAAAGTGTGTTTTTTAAACAAAGAATCCATGCTACTAAGATCCTTCCCCCCCTGTTGTGGCTGTTAAAACATCAACAGAGACAACGGTTCACAACAGGTCCAATGAGACCACAGCGAGACATCTGGAGGAACAGGCGATGAATATAAATGTTTGCATCGGAGCTTAGACCCTGAGCAGGATGACACTGCTCTCCCAGTGCCGGTGTTGTCTTAATTAAAGTGGGGATGATGTAGCCGCCGCCCCCTCCTGTCAACTCACCTCCTCTCTGGCCCTTCCTCCACCTCCCATGTGGCTCGTGACACCCCGAGAAACATCATTATCTGTGACTTGGGCTGCTTCTTTTGTTTCGCTAAGGCAACAGGAGTCCTACTTTCACTAATGACCATTTCTTTTTTAAATCGTTTTATTTTGTCTCTTTCTTTTATTTATTTATTTCTTCTTTTCTTATAGAATTTAAAGATCAAAAGTCTGGGGGGAAAAAAGGTTCTCTATGGAAGGAGGCAAAGTGCACTGTTGGCACAATAGCAAACTGTTACCATGACCAATATGTTTACAACATATTCATTTGTATGTAGTTGAGTGGTCAGTCGATTAGAATAATGAATCACAATTAATCAACCAATTTTGTCGGCATTATAATAATGAAATTCTGAACTTGTTTAAATTAAAATAAGTAAATGTGTTACCTAAGTAAAATGAATTTAATTACATAAAATATTTATATACAGTGTATACTGTGTGTGTGTGTGTTTGTGTGTATGTGTGTGTATCATTGTCGTTCTTTTCATTGTCGTTGTTCTGTGTGTGCAAGTGTATAAGTCTAAATGTATGAGAGTCATGCCTGTATTGTAATCTTGCTGAAGGTGAGATCAATAGAGAGTCTGTAAATCTCTTCGATCATTTCAGCCTTAAGCAGGTCAGAGGCTAATCCATACACACTCCTATCAAGGCCAAACAATGCCTCTAGGGACTGAAGATAGAAACATGAAGATGATGAAAAGAAAGAAAGACATCCAAATTATGATACCATGCCTTCAAATAAACCAAACCCTTCTCATCTGCTCGGCATGCTGCCTCTTACAGTCCTTTGTATTCTCCAGGAGCTTTGATAACACCATTTGATCTCAAACGTTCAGGGCTGTCAATCATTCCAAAACCAGAGATGTTGGAAAGGGATTATGCTTGCATTGAGAGAGGACAACTGGTCCAGGGTTGATGTGAACATTGGAAGTGGAATGATCCTATGGAGCTAGACTTTAAAATGGCAGGAAACTGGGACATTTAAGTATCATATGGAAACATCTGGTCTGAGGAAATCCCACCACTGCCACCAGAATAAACATAAACATACATAGAAACACTTCAGTTCTCATCCTAGTTCCTCTCTCAGAGACTGGTAGGAAAGGATGGCCAATGCCAACTACCTTCCTGTGCTGCTCCCTCATGACATTCCCGGTCAATGAGATGATAGCTCATACAGGGCAGAGGCAGCTTAAACTCCCGTCTGAAATAATATTTTCTTATCTGATAACCCTGAATATACACCAAAGCAAGCCATTCTTGATATCTTTGGAATGCACAACGTGTTTATGAAAATAAAAAGACATGTATGGAATGTGGACAGACATTCAGCTGTCATGCTATAAAGGAGTAACACGCTCTATTTAATCTGACTTGCATTTGAAATACCCATTAATATCAATTCTTGTTGTTTAGTTGACTTCTATGTTGTATAACCTCTAGATATGCACAATACATCGGCCAATGTTGGATGATATTGGATATTTATTTGTGCATGCATTTAGATTATCTTTGTGTCATTGCTTAAATTTTATTTTTAAAACCAGTAAATTAAAAACATTGATAAACTAAATCTTTATCAAATCTAAGAATGAATATTAATAATAATGTTGTGATGCCTAAATTCACTTGTATCATTTTAAAGCAAATTATTTATTTATTTTGTATGGACCGGATTGTGTTTTTGGATTAAGGGGCGCTACTGTAAAAAAATATTTTCATGATTTATCACAACTTTTGTCAAATCAACTTAGGAAACTAACTTACTTTTTTAAGTTAAACCAACAATATTTTTTTAGTGTGGCAGCAGTCATTAATTTTCAACCAGAATTGGCAACATGAGTGACAATGCTGAGTAGAGTTTAACTTTATGCGAATTATCCATTTGTTGAGTAAGATTGCCTACTAGCAACCTGTAGTACAATTCTATCATAGTTCCCCTTGCGTGAATAAGGAACACTGCCCCAGCACGGTTCAACATTCTTATAATTGGCACTTATGTTTGGTTGGCTGAGTGGCACCACAGTGTTGGACATGGCCGATGCCAGGTCTGCACTGCCCTGTTGACAGCTATGGTGCTGTAAAGGGCAACTCGCACATTAGTGTGGAACCAAGAGCACTGTGTCGTTTTGCATCAGTCACATCAGCCTGGTCGTTGAGGTAAAAGGAAACGTTCGGTCTTTAGATTTGTTTGCTTGGCCGTCAGCCCACTTATTAGCAGAGAAAAAACCCCAAGGATTGCCCCAATTACTATATTATAGTCCTCATGCATGCTGTATACCAAAGGTCACCGAAATAAGACAAAACTGAATGTTCGCTCTGCTCATTGTTTTTATAATTCTATATAAAATAAAAAAAAATTTAAAAAAAATCTTACTTGAGAGCTTCTCTTTTGTTGCATTAACAATTGTTTGAATGACTTGTCTCAAATTGTTTCAATTTGCATAATAATCAGACCCCATTCGACAGTCATTGTTGGCATAATGCCTTTGTGTTTACACATCAGGTGGAATGAGTAATGAATTCATCTTGAGCAGTCGTAAATACACCCAAATCAGCATTTACACACCGCAGCACTGTAGGACAGCCCCCTTATGAATATTCAATGAGGTGTTGCTTAATATGCATGAGTGGGCGTGCATAAGTAGTAGAGGGTTGCTGGTGTAAGCAGACAGATCCAGAGAGGGGGACTGACTCAGACCTTCATGCACACACTCATACTGAATGATAATGCATGCTGGGGACCTTACAGATCTTACAGAATAAAGGAAGTTAGAAACACTGACGAAGAAGGAGGAAGAGAAAAGATAAGGTGTATGGTCAAGAGGGCAGCCACATGTGACAGAGCAAGAGAGAGAGAGAGACAGAGGGAGGGAGCGCACTGAGTTCCTGCTCTTCTCCAAGAGAAAAACTAGATGGTCTGATCTGTCCATGATGGGGTGCAGGGTCTGTACTCTACAGAAGCCTCAAGAGCAATACAAACTCCTGTATGAAGTATGCCAGGTAACTGATCTCTTTTTTTTCTCTCACAGAAAGTTGTTCGTTGGAATTAATCTCAATGATTTTATGAATAATGTATGATAACTTCAATGTGGTGCCGTGCATGAATCTTAGTGGACCTTTTATTTCATGGTCATGTTGAGTTGTTTTTGATTTATCAATCATTTTTAATAATATACCAACATTTTAAGTTGTAATATTCAAAAAAATATCTGTTGTAATGCTTCATATTTATGAAAGTATTTTCTGACAGAATGCTTTTTTTGGAGAGTGATGTTGTGGCACTGTGTAGTCCATATTCTTGAGTTATGTGACTTTGGTTAGGACAGTATATTCAGTGTGACAGACAGTTTATGAATCTGCATGTTACAGGGTTGATGTGTGGACTCTTCTCTATTTAGAGCAGCTAACTTTTCCATTCTAGGGCTGATTGTCACCGTTGTATGTGAATCGCTGACCATCTATTTGGCATAGTTAGTTAGATTTGAGCCAAATGCAAAAATCAGTGTTGCTTTTGTTTATTGTTATGTGTTTGGTGTAATAAGTTCTGAAGATACACTGGTGGTTTGTAAAAAAGTGGGTTACTGACACAGATATATATATATATAATTATTTGTCAGTTTGTTTGACATGCATTTTGGTTTCTATTTATCAGATATTCCTGAACTTGTGCCATGTCATGCAGCATGTATGAACTGTGTCCTTGTGAGCAGTGTGTTACTGTTTGACATTGTTGTCAGCTCTGATTTAATTTCCTGTGGGTTTTGTGATCCTGACGCTTACAGCTCTAGGATGTCTGACACAATACCGCCGGGAGGCTGTAGATGAAAACCAGTAGGGGGCCTCTGAGAACACGACGAGAACACATGCTCATACTTATGCAAATGTGCACCCATAAACACATTATCAAAGAAATTGACAGTTATCAACAAATTGTAACCTGAATTATATGTCCCAGAGTGGGGGTTTCTTGTTGATTTTAAAAAGCTCACACAAATTAAAACATGTTAATTTATTCAATTGATTAAAAAGAACCCTGGAATCTGTATTTCTTGTGGATTTCAGGCATGAAAGCATCCAGGAAGATTGTACAACCACATTGTTAGCACTTCCCTACTAAGGGATGCATACTTGGTGTTTGTATGGTGTGTGTAAGGGTGCTTTCAGTAAATCTAATGAGTGGCCACTTCGTCTTCTCCTTTCACTATATTCCACAGTGGCTGTTTCTCTGCATTAGCTGTTGATGACAGAGCAGTCACTATTGTGAAAGACTCCGCTTTGATCGTACAGACTGTGTGAAAGCGGGACTAAAAGCTTTCTCTCATGCTAAGGGCCAAGCAAATATATATGTGTATTTGTGTGCACTACAACAATAAATGGTCTCTGTTTGTTAACAACCCAACAGCCGATGTTTGGCTTCAAAGGAAGCGTCAGCCTATTCAAATCACTCCCTCATGTTGAAAAAAGACCCCTGAATGAAACAAGAAAAGAGACAAAGACATATTGGGCCCATCATATGAGCTCTTTATTTGACCCACTCCTCCATTCGACTGCATCTGTCATCCTGCTGTCAATTACTTTTGATTGACAGGCTGTTAGTAAAGGGAACCATGCTGGCTTCACTATTGGCACTTTCATTTTGCCTGTTACTCGAAGCCGGATCATTACATGCCTGAGAAAAGATGCTAATTCATGTTTAACATCAAATGGCGTTCATCACACCTCACATGATATTGATATGTCATCTGAGAAGCTTTGATATTGCTGTTTTCTGTGCTGGTTGCAGATGATGTAGCTGTTTTTGCTGTTTTTTGATAATACATCAAAAAGAGACACCATTTTTTCTGTGCTGAATGAGACACTGTGACGGCTAAAATTAGGCATGAGCTGTTTTACCTTTTTTTATAGCATGTTTGATAACCGTTATGCAGAACCGATTAATTATTGTTGAGTTTTTACAACGATAATTAACAACAGAAAATATGCATTATGAGTATGTATAATGATGATAATATATATTTTTAAAAAACTTATCTTATTTTTATTTTATTTTATTATTATTATTATTATTAATTTAGATAAATAAATTTTAAATTTCACATCCTTTTCTAGAAATAAACTAAAAAAAGGTCATGGCAAATCATGTAACTTGTTCAGAAAGTGCATCAACCACAAACAGCATGACATCATTAAATTGTATATATTCTGTATGTTATGGTATTGTATATTATTGTAAGTATATACATGCAGTATATTATGCCTAAATAGGTAAAATGATAAAATCAACAGACGTGATGGGAAAGTATATTGTTTGTGTATACCGCAAATTTACCACAGTCAGATAATGGGGTCTTTGTGATGTCCGATCGGTCCGTCTCACACAGACAGTAGGTGCCTGGAGAAGTATGCGGCAGAGGGGGTTGTTGTTTCGTGGGGTAATGTTGAGAGTGCTTTTGGCTGGCGTCGGGGTCACTCACAATTAAGGCCTGTGAGTGGCGGCAGGATGTCGCTGGGCTTTAATGAATAGAGTGAAAGACTCGTTTGAAGTGTGAAAGCGATCTGTTGACTCATCCTTTCCCAGGCGCCCGCTTACCCATGTGTCCAGCTGGACTATGCTGACCTCTCTAAGCATGTGTGTAAACACACGTGCGTTGTAGATTATGACATGGAAATGCGTTATTGCAATGGATTGATATTGTCTTGGGGATTTAAACAGCTTTTCTGAAAATTAGACGTTATTGGGGAGATCTGGAGATTTGTCAGAATATGTATGGTTCATTGGATGGCATATACAGGGGATCAGGCTTCTAACTGGGCCCATCCCCAGATAATACACACAGATCCTCTTTATTAGGGTGTCTGGCACTCTCTCTCTCTCTCTCTCTCTCTCTCTCTTTCTCTCTCTCGCTTGCTGTCTCACTCTCTTTTAGAGCTCCCCAGAGGCTGATACAGAGGGATGCCTCCTCCTCAAATTAACACACACTCACATAGAGAGAGATTCATGGACACACAGAAATGTTTTCACAGGCCATGTGCTCCAGGACACAATACATAAACTAATATGAAATTAACACATTTAATCATGCTGTTCAACCTGTATGTAAATTCTGTATAAAGGAATTTTGATATCATGGAAGCCTTTCAAGTATAAAGCTAAGTCTAAGTGCAGATATTGACATATGTGATTCATTTGATTATTTGATCAATTGGCAGCCCCAAATTTACTGTTTCTTTTCTAATTAAAGTGCCGTTCATTATTGAAAAACTGAAAGTAATAAGTTCCAAGAACCACTTCAAACTGAAAACACGAGTTTTTGTGAGACTGATTTGTGAGTCTTTTCGACTAATTCATTCAAAAGAATCAGTTCATGAGAGTACTTGTATTTGTAAATCAGAATACACTGATTGATGTATGCTTATTGTTATTTTTGTCTGTTTATGGTCTTTGTAGTATGTCATGTTTCACATGCAATGAAGGAACTACTGTCAGAGTATTTTATGATATTCTCTTTTTTTTGTTTGTGGTCAGTAAGCTTTTTTTTTAAGGGAAATTAATACTTTATTCAGCAAGTAATTCAGCAAATAATTTGAACTTTCCGTTCATCAAAGAATCCTGAAAAAAGTATCACGGTTTCCACAAAAATATTAAGCAGGAAAAAGAAAAGTCTCAAAAACAATTTTGAGATTTTGGGCTATTTGGCATTTCAAGTGTTGTTTCAAACGAGTGGGGAAAAAATTCCAAAATACACTATTAAGGGTCGCTTTTATTGCACTTTATCTATTTGCATATGTAGATTTCAATTACAATACATATCTTTAAAGGCCGTTTTCTCAAAATGAGTTTTTTCTTCTCCACTAAGTCAGAAATCTCCACTTCAGTAGCACTTACATTCACCAAACTTTTATTCCTGTCTATTTTCTGAAGGTTTCTGCAGAGGGGTTTGTTTGTTGTTGTCTGATTTTAGACAACATTTTATTCCTAAAAAAAAATTCTGCCTTCTGCACCTTTTTATTCTGGCTGTTTTCAGATTTATGGAGTGATAAGTAGAGATATCTAAATCCCCTTTGCAAAAAACTCTAATATGTCAATAAAACAAAACTTTTGAACCTGGCAACCTTTGAACCCGTTTGAATGGTAGCGTGCTTATAGTGACAAGCATTCATCATGGAAGAGCGGCTTTGCTTTTGTGTTGTATTCTGGCAACATTTGCCAAAATTCTGTGTTAAAAACAGAGGTTCAGTTGGCCTATTGATTTCAATGTAGTGGCCCCATTTAACAAAACCGCTCACAGGAAAAGAGAATTAGTCCCTGTAAAGCTACAGGTCGAGAGAAGGTTATTTTCTCCCTTCAGTTAAGATAATTAGAACCGAGAGAAGACACTGCGAGCTTGCCATGCCATCCCAGAGTAAACTTGATCTCTCTCTTACTTTGCTGAGCTCTGTGCTTCAAACAGGAAAGGTATGCACCATGTCTAGATCTAGTCTTCTTTGTCCCTGATGGGCCCATGTTGGTGAAGACTGTGTTTGACAGCTCCGTGGCTCCTAATCTCCCTAGAAGTGGCCTGTAATGGCCATGGCGCCTGTCTGCACCTTGTGTAAGACCTTCATTTTAATTAAAGTATCAGAACAGTCAGGCTGTTGAAGCTCGGACTCAGATTAGATTTGTACTGAATAAATTCTAGCTAATGCGTTTTGCTAGTAGCTTTACACACTTTGGCAGTCTTTTCACAATCTTCAAAACATTCGCAGAAATGAAATGTCCCCCAAAGCAAGGCATGTTTTTTTGCATGGCACATTTCATACACAATAGTACTTCAAAGTGCTCTACATAAAAAGGAATTAAAAGAAATAAAATCTACAATAAAAAGATAGAATAAAAAAGAAGTTTCTGATCAAATGTATTTAAAATATAATTCAAAACAAATAAGAAAAGAGACAACTCTATGCAGCAAAATCTTTAATAAAATATTTAGTAGTCTCCTCCAGCACATCCCAAAGACTTCCATGTATGAAAATGATTCTTCATGCTCTCTCCCAACCATTCTTTCACAATTTGATCCTGATGAATCTTGACATTGGTGTCCTGGAATATGCCATGATGGGTCTTCCTACATAGTTGTTTAAGAAATGAAAAGCTACACACTCTGTCAATTAGGGTTAGAAGAACTGTTGCCAAACATAACATGATAGAAACATAATAATCACTGCAATAATGATCCAATCATAGACACTTAAGTACTTGCCTGTGTAAATCCAAAGAGCAACTTTTCTTTTCTTTTTTTTTGGCTGGGCAGTATTTATTATAATGCTATGTAGTGTTAAAATTATATGTAGTATATTGATGCCAAATAATATTGTCATTATGATATATATATATATATATATATATATATATATATATATTTTTTTTTTTTTTATTAATTAAATATGTCATGCTATCCATCCATCCATCCATCCAAAGGATTTACTGCAAATATTTTTATGTTTATGTCATTTAGTTGCATCGTCTTTTCCAAACTGCTTCCACTATCACAATCCTTCCCGCTATCCCCTCTTCCCCTAATTAGTCTTTACAGCGATAGGATAGAAAAACAAAACGGTTCGCTCATTGCTATGGGGAAATTGACTGAGTGTAGGCTAGTTAGCTTAATCAGGGATAGGTCCT
This sequence comes from Rhinogobio ventralis, assembly GCA_039654625.1. Classification (NCBI taxonomy): domain Eukaryota; kingdom Metazoa; phylum Chordata; class Actinopteri; order Cypriniformes; family Gobionidae; genus Rhinogobio; species Rhinogobio ventralis. The sequence continues at coordinate 32,791,758 of CM077205.1, read as the reverse complement.
CCCCACAGCGCCTCTGCAGCTGCTTCACACTCTAGCAGGTGGCCGGCAGCCATTCGGGAGAGTCTGCAGGCTTACACACTAACACTTTCCTCCGCTGGCAGTGATGGGTAGACAAAGCATGGACAGAACATGACAAAGACATACAGGGAGTGACACGATGCAGATGGAATGAGACAAATGGGCAGATGAAATACAGACATAACATGACAATATTGACATGTAATTGACAGTGCTATAGACACAATATTGATTTACCATAGCAAAGTAAAGACTGTTTAACATGAACTGTTTAAGCACAGACCCAGTTTGACTAAACATGTCAAGGTACAGACAAAACATACTGAGCATGAAGAAGCATAAGTTCTGTTTGAAAACCTAGTGACGTACCTGTCCACAGCCTACATAGGAAGGGTTAATTGTAAACCAAATTGTAACCTCATAAATAACTGATTTTAAATACTCGTAAGCGCAAAATTTAGTAAGGTTTATGCTTAAAACAAGACAAAATGTTTTGCCAATGAGGTAAATATAATGAACTTAATTCAAGATACTGTAAATTCTCAGAAAATTTGTATTAACTAACAAGGTGTAAACAAGGCAAAAACACTAATAAGAAACTAGAGTTTTCTGTAATATAATTAGTAATATATGCAAACGCGTATAAGCAAATGCAATATACTAATGACCAGAAAAAAACTCAAAACAAACACAAATATCAGATAGAATACTTTTCAGTGTTGTATAAAATATTTGTATATTTGTAATGAAATATATGTATATTTTGTTTTTACTTTGTTCGCAATCTTTATTTTTGCAATGCACTTTTGCTATTTTTTTTATATACAGTGACATGATACAACAATTGCAGTAGATTCTCGGTGGGGAATATGAATAGATGAGCATTGTTTTGTCATTAGTCTCCATAAGTCTGGCGCAGATGTGATTATGCATGGTGATAGACAAACACAGGTGTGCCCACACGTTTTTATGGATGGCTTTATTTGCACAGATGCATCAGATTCTTCACAATTAAAATGAAATAAGACCAGATTAAGTGTCCCAACTGTCTTTGTTTTCACTTGTGATGTTACATCTGCCATTTGTTCTGTCTAATGCTAGGGGTCAAATATGTGTCTGTCTGTGTTTTATAATTACATACGAGGAAATAGTAAAAGCAAAGCATGTCAACCTTTATCCTTTCTAACCAAAGAAATTATGACTTAATTCTGAATCATTTATATTAATAGACCCAGTTCTGAGAAGCTAAACTGCTATTAGCATTCCATCAGAGAACAGGCTTCTACTCCAGAGACTTGTTATTCTTTAGAATGTGATAAGACACAATTTAACAGCATAAAATCGAGTGTGTGCATGTTAGGGGGGGGTGAATGGTGACATGTTTCCCTGGTGTCCATGCTGAGTCATGAATAAAACATGCTAACAGAGAAGTTTGAACTCTCTAGGCTAGAGCAGTTGGCTGATTTTGAATGCTGATGATGGAGCTATTACATCTCATTTATATTCAGAATGAGCACTCACACTGGCTAAATACTGCTTGATGTGCGACTCGCTTTAAAAATACTGGGGCTGTTGTGTCTTAAAGAAGTACTTTTAAACATTCATGGGTACTAAAGGCTTGTTGTGCAGGAGTGTGAAGATGGTATTGTCAGCATTTTTAGTGGTGGCTCTCTTTGCCCAGATGGCTTTTTATATGGTATGTCATCATTTGTCAAATATATGTTTTGTAACGTTAAATTCCCCGCAGATAACATTTGACTAGTGTGTTAGAGTAAATATTGATGTTAAATGTCAGCAATTTTGCATACATCTTAATTGCCTGCATTATATTATTTTATATTTTAACCATCCATTTTATTCACAACTGCTTTTCCTATATATGATTGCAGTGGTGCTAGTATCTATTTTTATTCTTGCACCACTTAATCAAAAACCCATATTACTCCACTATACTCTGTACCACTGCAACGTCTGTGAATAAAAATGTACTGCAAGGAAAAAGGTGTAGCTTTTAAATTTTAAGCAAGTAGAATAAAATAACCTTGGTTGTAACCTCCATAGACATTGAGCGGGACAAATTTCAATATTTAGATTACTGGTTATCCATATCCATTGTGCAATGAACAATTATTACTTTTTCCTCACTGATCGCATATATATTTAGTTACATGTTTCTTGTATAAACAGAGATTTATCTACAGATTTGTGCTAGATGAGCACAAACTCAAGAGTGAAAAGAAACTAAACAACAGTGATTTAGAAGGCAATAACTTATTATTCACAGGTGTACTTTTTAACAGTAATTAACATGAAAGAAGATGAGTCCATGCAGGTGCCACAGAGAGCCTGGCAGATGGATCTAAAGTTCTCAGTTCTGCACTTCTTTACTACATATAAACCAACTTTCTCTTCATCTCCACCACTTTTCATTCTCCCTAATTCTGGATGCTAAAACAAAACACCTTTTATGCTGTTTACTCTATTTTTCTATCGGAGTGTCTATTTACACAAAGTGCAAATAGCGTGCCTTGTTGGAAAGCGCTATTTACACTAGTTCCGCCCATCAATGCCTGGTTGCGCCACACAAGATTAAAAGAAAGTCAGTAGAGCTTAAGGCTCATGGAACTAGGTTTTGACGCGATCGACCTGGGTTCGAATCTGCCTTTTGCAGAGCTTGCTCTTCTCCCTTTTCCCATCACATATCACATCAAAATATGGCCTCAAATTCTGCAGAACATTCTCTGGGAGATGATTTTATGTGAGCCTGGTTAAAACCTCAAAAACTGCTAGTAAGTTTAGGAAATGAGTGGTAGAGTTTGGGAATCTGTATTTCCTCAAACGGAAAGAAACGGACAACTCATTATAGGAGGAAAGCAAGGACACAGGAAGCTTGAAGGAAGTGATTTAGCCTCCTACTATTGATCCTCTGTGGATAACAGAAGGACTCATGCTTAAACAGGATTAAGAGCAAGTAAACAGCGGCGTCTTTTAGCAGGCGTCCATGCCTATCAGGGGCATTAGTTTCCCTCTGTTTGCTGCTTAATCCACACTGAGATGGCATGCCGCAGCGTATAAAGGTTGCTGTGTTTTAAATCAGCCAGAACTGTAAGGAGGTTTCCTCATTCTGAATGAAATAATACACACAGACATACACATCTTCTAGACCATATCAAACCCTGCCAAATTGCAAACCCCCCTCCCCCATTTTTTCTTTAGGACTGTTATGTTTGGAAGAAAAGAGGAATTAAGTCTCTAGACAGGACTAACACATGGTGAGAATGTTCTTTCAGGGATTCTGGGAATAACGCCTTAAAGGGATAGTTCCCTCAAAAATGAAAATTCTCTCATTAATTACTCACCCTCATGTCATTCCAAACCCGTAAGACTTTCGTTCATCTTTAAAACACAAATGAAGATCTTTTTGATGAAATCTGAGAGCTTTCTGTCCCTCCATTGACAGCTACGCAACTGACACTTTGACGTTTCAAAAATTTTATTAAGAGATTGTAAAACTAATCCATTATGAATTTAGTCCAAATTTTCTGAAAAGACTTGATCTAGAACAGTTTGAATTTAGGCTTTTATTCACATTGATTAACCCTTTACATCTGTTGTGGTAAACAGGAGCTCAAGCATGTTCGCTTGATGTGTGGGAACCAATGAGGTTCATTCTCATGTTATGCAGCACGTTTGAGCTTCTGCAAGAACCAGTGAGGTTCATTCTTGAGTTACGCAGCAAGTTTGAGCTTCCACAAGAGTTTTGTTCTCTTTTCTGATGAAAGTCTTACGGATGTGGAACAACTCGAGGTGAGTAATTGATGACAGAATTTTCATTTTTGAGTGAACTATCCCTTTAAAGGGGTACTTTACCGCTGGAAAGATGTGTTTAAATTGGGTCATTTATGTAGTAGAAATGTGAAATTATTTTAGAAGTTGGTGCCTTCTAGACTGAGAAAAGCCAGAAAATGTATTTTTGGCTCATATGGATGAAAGACAACAACTCCCAGAATGCACTTGCTTTGCTGCCCTACGAGGCCACTCCCAACGGTTACATCACTTGCCCACCGTGGCACCACCCCACCGTTGTTTTGATTTTTATAGTAATAAAATAATTTAGTTTAGTTAGAGAACAGACACTACAATTAAAAACTGAACGTGTCTGCTCAATATAGCATGAGCCGAACGAGAGTCACTGCACAGACCAGCAGCAGGAGTCAGATTTCATTCATCACTGACAGACAAGATGATCACAGAAGATTTGGTTTCAAAGCGAAATGTAAAAGCGCCTATTTAAGTGAGTTTGTCATTGTACCATTTTGTTGATGTGTTTTTCATTAAGAATAATTAAGGCTAATGAACCCACAATTCAAGTAACCCGCCACCGAATTGGCGCTAATTCAAAACAAAAACTAAAATGAGCACGGCGGCCCGGCATTCATTCACGGCCGCACAGTCTTTCACGGTGTGTGCACTGGCGCGTTTTCAGTTCATGCCTATGCGGAACTAGCTCCTACTGCTGGCTGTAGTCTCTAGCCTCTGGTCAAAAAAAGCCTCTGATAACGCAAAATGATGATATTTGCGTCATTGGAGGCTTTTTTCCAGACATATAATACATAAATCTCTCATCTCAAGGGATATGAGGGGGGAAAGCACGATCATTCGAATATACTACCGGGTTTCTGATACAAAGCTTAATGCTAATCGCTGAAGTAACCCTTTAAACTTAAACTTCGTCTGTCACATTTTTTATGTTGTTCTTTTTAAACTCATAATGTGTAGAGTGTAAAACGTCCACCTAACCAGAGAACACTATATATCATGGGAAAATCAGCGTTTGAATGGGTATTTGTGAAGCAGACATTGATGATAAAGTTGGAATTGATTTCCAAGTGAAATGCTCCTGGTTTTGCATCTGATATTTCTGTGTTGTTGAGTAGCATCTCCCAATGCATGTTTAATTTTGGCATTTCATTGAGTTTATTGATATTGACAAGTAGCGGGAAAAAGGTCCAATCCACCTCGCATCAGAAAGGATCGATTTTTGATCATTCTGGTACGAACCAGAGTTGGAGTAATGACATGAATTCTTGTAAATATCCCATGCTAACTTGTGATTGAGGTGAGTAGGATATTTAGTATATTGGAAATAGACTGCAATTTTGTTTTAGGCCTTAAGCCAAGACCCAGATCTCGATCAAGTCTAAGGCTATGTTTACACTACCATTCTAAAGTTTGGTTCAGCAAGATGTATATTAAGCTGCATGTGAAGTCTATATTTTAAATTTAAATATGTCAGTATGAATATTGTTTCTGTTCATTGTCTAATGCAGCAGCATGTGTCATCCGTGAGTGGTCGTTTCACTGGGTCCGTGTTAAACAGAGGGTGAAGAAGCTCAGTTTGCACCATTCTGGTGTGTGTACTCCTCAGTGAGACGGTGTCAGAGGTGAGCTGTGTGAATGGGGGTCCCGGTTCCCTCCTCCTCCTTGCTGAAGAGGCAGTGAGGCAGAACGTTTCCAGGGTTGAGGCTTTGTCTCTGGGTCATGGGCTTCGAGAAGGAGAGGGATTCCTAAACACTTAAGTCTTACCGGGAACCAGGCAGACACACAGAAAGGGATGATTGTGTTATTGACCTAGCTGATGGAGAAAGAGAGGGGGAAAGTAAATCTATACAGAATTGAATACAAGGAGTTAAAAGTTAAAAGGTAAAATAAAGAAAAGGAAAGATCAAGAAAAGGAAATAACTACCATCTTCAGTAACAGCAGTGTAGTAAAAAAAAAAACATTGGTGTTTTGTATTTTTTGGACATGTACCATTGTACTGACAATTTTATTTCTAGGATAGCATTTACTAACCAGTACATTTTCAATAACCCTGTAGTTTTGAAATGTACCATGGTATGAGATGCTTATACTGTGGTACTTTGAAATATACTGTGATAGTGAAATTAATTTATCATGGTAGTACCATGCTATCATGTCCAACAAATCCTTTCCATTTTTTGTAAGGATTTACATAATGAATAATAAATATACCACAGTATATAAATATGGTAATCATTCAGGACTATACTACCTATAAAATGAATGTACCATGGTTTTACCATTTTATACACATCACTGTACTATTAAACCTTCGTAAGTTAATATATCGATTGAAAAAAAAAATGAAAAGGCTTTCTTAGTGTTCATTTATGAAGATGGTGAATCTTTGTTTCGGTTTGGAAGTTTCAGAGTTTGGATTCAAATTGGATGTTCCAATTATCCCTCAGGCTGGGATTAGTTTTAATCCTCTTGGTTATTAGTTAACATATTCCCTCTTCAAAGCTGAAGTGCTCCGATTCTGCCTGTTTGAAAATCCAAGAATTTGATCCAGCAGCTTGTGAATTAGACTTTATATATATTTCTCACAAGTGATTTGTTTATTTATAAAGAAAATTTAATGCACAGTGGATTTCAGTGGATGCATTTCTAAAAGCCGTGTGAGAGGTTTGATACTGTGGACAAGGTGCAGAAATGTTTGATGTATAAGAATATGGCATACAACTAGAGAAATCCACCCATGCCTCTCAGAAAATGTATCGCTAAACCATTATTTGTATGTAAATATATGTGTGCACACATTTGGAGATACACACTTTGTGTGCACTAATAAGATGTTTGTGCATTCTCAAGCATTGCATCACCCAATTTCTTGTGTTTTTTCTTTGAATTTCATCACACCCTTGTGCTTCTATAGCCGTGTGTGTGTGTGTGTGTGTGTGTGTGTGTGTGTGTGTGTGTGTGTGTGTGTGTGTGTGTGTGTGTGTGTGTAAGCAGGTTTGCATAAGTGGGTGTGAATGCCTCAAGCAAAGATCCTATCAAAGCGGTCTCTCGTCTAGAAATCAAAAATGAACAAATGGGGAATGCTGTGTTTGTTGAGACAAGAACATGGGGAAAAGCTCTATAAGCTCTGAGATAAGAAAGGCGGTTCACCCAAGGTCAAACATCCTGTTAGCAAACACACTAACAGAAACTGTCATGCTTTTGCATCCTAATGAAGGTGCATCAGCTGTTCGGTTCAGCTTGACATCAGCCTAACCAGGACATTTGTATTGGATATTTATTTTTTGTAAATAATTTATACAATACACCAACGATACTTTTTTACTGCTTGTCAGCATGTTTTTGGACATGTTTATGTCATTTGTTTTATTATCACCCTGCATATCTGCATTAGACATTATTAAAAAAATATATATGGTAATAAATATTTACAATGGTATCAAAGTAGCATCTTTTAGAATAGCAACAATTGCAATTTTAGTACTGTAAAAATCAATTTTGAAATTCCCCTTTATGTGTGCAGCTCAGATCCCATCTGGCCTCGGTTCTCTGCACTAAAAGATTGCTTTGAACCTCTTCTTTCCCATTTCTTTCAGCCCTCATCAGCAGAGCTCTGCTCTTGATTGGTGTGTCATGCTTTGGCCCTGAAGCTCGCATTCATTTCCTCATATCCAGCATCCACATTATCTTCCTCGTCTTCAAATTACTTAGCTAAATTTGGTTCCCTTGGTTCAGTTTGTTTAATGACCCTGATTAATTAGCAAGAGAGAGCTTTCTAATTTATGTTGTTGTTTTGCTGAGTCTATCTTTGACCCCCGAAAGCAGCGAGAGACACTACACTACAGCATAGTGACGCACTACAGACGTTTTGTTCTGTTGTAACGGTTGTTTTTGTTGCTTTGCTCCCTTGAATTTGTCATCTCTTTTATGATGGAGTAGATTTTGTTATGCAGTTTTCTCAGTCATGCAAAACTCCACACACATTAAATGATTTTTATCATCAGTGCTGTTATGTTTGCCTATTTCAACAGGTCAATGGAAAGGACTTGTCCAAGGCGACGCACGATCAGGCAGTGGAGGCCTTCCGTTTGGCTAAAGAGCCTATTATGGTACAGGTGCTACGCCGTGCTCCCAGACCCAAACCTACAGGCCCAACTGGGGAGGCGCAGGTAGTGGACATCAGCACCCAGACGGATATCACCTTCCAACATATCATGGCCCTCAGCAAGCTGCCTACATCCTCCCCTCCAGTGGATGTGCTTGAGCAGTACCTGCTTCCAGAGGGGTGAGTGATGGCTCTCTGGACCAATCAGAATGCATATCACAGATTTCAGTTATGATTGACACCTAACTAGTGAAGATGGTGCTGTTTATATTAAAGAGAGTGCTGAGGTGCATTACAAATTTAGCATTTACTTGCCATTTCACATAATTCACAAGTTGCTCAACTAGACTTTTAATATACTTGTCAGACTAACAGTGTTTTGGCCCAGGGCACAATATGAAATTAAGTTGCTCTCATTTATTTGGATTTGCATTGCCCTCTCACATCTCACTGCCTGTGTCCTCAGGGTTTGTCTCTCACATATTACTGACATGTACTTGGTAGCCAAGAGAAAAGAATTTAATAGATTTTTTCCAAACACACCAAAATTAAATAGAACTTGCTGATATCTAATTTTCGCAGATGCTTGTTTTTTTACGTTATTTATTCTTGTGCTTTGTAAAAGATTTTGGCTGATTTGTTAAAATAGATTATGACTGGTGCTGTCCAAGAAAAATAAATTGATAGTTATAGCTCTAAAATCGATTGGATGAGCCATTTTTTTAATCACTATTTCTGTCGTTTTATAAAGCAAGTATTCACAAGAAACCACATATTCCAGTGATTTTAAGGGTAAAATCCCTTAGACGCATGCAAGATGTGAAATTGGCAGCTCAACCAGCCTGATAGCATTTCATAGAACGTATTTATTAATCAGCCATCTAAAACTTGAATACAGGGTTCATTTGATAAGCACATTGCCTCTATATTACTGTTCTTTACAGTATGATATTGTTTTGGTTTTATATTTTCTAGACACTCTCCTGCACATGAATACTTCGACCCCAATGATTTTCTCGAGGGAATGCAGCATGAGATGGAAAGAGAGGAGCTGGAATATGAGGTAATGCCACACAGAATCTCTCTCTTTTCTCCGTCTTCTGTCGTCCCTAAATGTGAATTAAGACATGCTGACGCCAGGCCTGATGCAAACTGTCTCCACTGATCCATTGGTGAATTGACCAACCACACCCTCCCTCACACAGACACTGAAGTGGTCAGCTGCACCGATATCAAGTAGCCTTTTTAGCCTTGTTCCCTTGAACAGATGCAAGATGGGGATATCATTATTTACTTTTGTCATTGACTTCTATATCAGTGAAAAGAGATAACTGGATAGGTTGGAATTAGACTAACGACTGGATGTGATGGATCGGAGTGTACAATAAGCGTAGACAGATTACGCTGTAATGAGAGTGGTGGGCTGTGAGTCATGAGGGGTCACGAGTGAGTCCATAAAGAGATGAAGTTCAGAGACTTATAGCAGCAGATGCTCTGCACGCAGCCCTCTCAACGACCTCTCATTGGCCCCTGAGGGCCTCCAGGTGCCGCAGTGGGGGCCCTGCAGACAGAGATCAATGACCAGGATGGGACCAGTCTGAATGCCCAACAACACCACCTCCCTCTTGCCTTGTTTACCTTGATTAATGCTCTCCATTGCACTTCAAGGACAAAGGAAAGAGCATTTTAGATGTTGTGAGGTAGAAATGCGTTAATACAGTGTTTTGGGGTCTTTTCATACCGTAGTGCAGTTTTGGGAACATTTGTAATAATCATTTTATGTAATTAGCTAACCAGCTTATCAAATACTTCATTAGCATGGTCATGAGAACATTCATGCTCAAAGTAAGGATCAAGTTTTTTGGAAAATCAAAGGTCTGAGAGATTTATAACGGACATTTATTTTTTGGGTAAATCTCATGAAAGCTGTCAAGCACGTTACGATTATATTTCACCCTAAAATCAAAAGAAATAATAAGTAAGGGATTATATTTTTCAGTTACATTTAAAAACAAATTAGGTCTCTGTTTAGGACCATTAAGACTTTTTATATACAAAAAAAGTCTTATTCTCAATACTATCATATGAAAAAAAATTACAATAATAATTCATGCTGATTTAAATAGTTTAGCTTTCACAAATGTATTAAGCAGCACAATTGGTTTTAACTGTGATGAAAATAAAAACAAATAACACCAAATCAGCATATTAGAATGATTTCTGAAGGAACATGTGACACTGAAGACTGGAGTGATGACACTGAAAAAAATAAACTAGAAATCACAGGAATAAATTAGTATATACTGTGTATATGTATAATAAATGTAATCATATTCACAATATAAATGTAGATTTGGTTAGTATAAAGAATTATTTAAAAAAAACATTACAAAATCTTACTTACTCTAAACTTTTAAACAGTAGCATATACAGTATATATACTGTGTATATATATGTGTATTCATGTAAATCACCTATTTATATTGACTAAGACTGATGGTGGAGCATTTGTTGGTTGGTGTAGATTACAGGGGATTTTTTGCAGTAAACTGTTTGATTGCTCAATAACAGCTTCATTCACCCTCTATACCTTTATGTCTGCTGTGAGACCAGCCCCGTGAGAGCTGTGATCTCCATATGTATCTTGTAAATTACAGGTGTTGACACAAGATGAACGAGACTCGGTTCATCTACATGTTTGTGGCAGCATGTAGTTCTGTCGCAGCACTCTTTAATCTGGGCAAATTATTCAAATGTGTAGATCAAGATGACAGATTGTGTACATTTTTATGATTAAGCTGTTCTTTGCCAAGTCAATTTACAAATGACTTATAGTTTCTATGCATTGAAATATCACTCTTTTCTTTCAGGAAGTGGATTTATACAGAACTAATATCCACGATAAATTGGGGTTAACTGTGTGCTACAGGACCGATGATGAGGATGAGACGGGGATCTATGTCAGTGAGGTGAGTTTTTTCATGAAAGTAGCCATTTTTGTGATTATGAATGTCTGGGGTACGTTCTTTAAAACCTCTGTGGTTTCAGTTTTGAATTACTTTTTTCTTTTCTTTTTTTATCGGGTATGTATTCTTGGTCACCAATGTTTGTCATTGTGCAGATTGATCCAAACAGCATTGCTGCAAGAGATGGACGAATTCGAGAGGGAGATCGAATCATTCAGGTTAGCTTTATGTCATTAATGTCATTTATCTTATTCCATCAAATTCAGGCAGTCTAAAAAAATCTCCACTCCACAATTCAGATCAATGGCATTGAGATCCAGAACCGCGAGGAAGCAGTGGCTCTTTTAACCAGTGAAGAACACCCAAATGTGTGCCTGCTATTGGCTCGACCAGAGATACAGGTCAGAGACCCAAGCTACAGACACACCATACATGCTATTCACCAACTTTGAAGGACAGCTGATATCTGATAGATTTTCTCCTGTCACTGCTGTTTTAGCTGGATGAAGGCTGGATGGATGATGACAGAAACGACTACCTGGATGACCTCCACATGGATATGTTGGAGCAACAACACCATCAGGCGATGCAGTTCACCGCAAGCATGCTCCAGCAGGTACAGTAAATCCATCACAAAGTCACTTGTGGAGTCCGTCAGGAGGCATATCAGTCAATCATAGCTCAGCCTGTCATGGCATGACATCTAACATATCAATCATAAATTCTGTGTCCGTCACTGTGCAGGAGGTAAAGCAGGCAAGCTAGGACTTTAGTTTAAAGAAAGCATGACTAGTTTAGGCCCCATTTGCACTTGGTATTAAAGGCAAAGTATGTAATAGTTTTGGATTAAAATATCCAAAAAACACTAGAACAGTGTGATATATTTTGTTGATTTGTGTACTTACATGATCCAAAATGTTTCCAAAAATGTTTAAATCCAGAGAAATAAGCTATTTTAACAAGGACACGGACTGTGTCCATGTGTCGCCTATCAGTGACATCATACCCACATTACCCTCGATTTCCATGGAACCATGGAAATACCAAAGACACTTTAATTATTATGTGTTTTATTATAGACAGGTGAGCAACTGTTTTGATACATTCATCGACACAGTTAATCTTATTGCTTAAATCTCATTTTCTTGATTTTACTGTGAGTACCATGTTTTACCATGCCTAATATTGATCTAGCTTACTGCAGTGTACAAGTGTCTCATTGTAGCCGCCGAGCGAACGCACATTATAACATAGCATTATAACGTAAGTAGCATTATAACAACTTTTAACACACTCAAATGCATCTAATATGATAAAACAGCATTGCGTTACCCCACATGCACATGACCTGCTGTCGAGCCGTGTCTCTCATTAGCAATCGCTCTCGTTCCGCTCCAATGGCTTTCACCCCTACCCTGCTTTACACTACAGTAACGTTAATAAATCTTTAATACATTAGCTCATCCATGAATATGATTTCTGCCCGAGTCCCGTCAGATTCTTTTCCACCGGCTGTAGAGGTGAAGACAACAACTCCCATGATTCTGCAAAATCAAGACGCCTTTGTCTTGAATAAGCGACCTTTAGCAGTGAAAATTACATATTGTGCCTTTAACATCTGTTTCAGGTCATTCGATCTGAAATGGACTGTGCAATTTACATGTGTAAACAGGGTCAAATGCATCTTGACCAATTTGGAGGTGGTCAGATCTCATGGCTGCATTAAATTTGTAATGTATGCACTAATGTGTCCTGATTCATCCCAAACAATATTGAATGATTGTTTACTCTTGCTTACTCTAATGTATGCCAAAACTAGTTAGCAGTTTAGGGTAAGGCTTCCAAAAAAACATCCTCTGAAAATTCTGGAAAAGCCTTTACATACTGTAGATCTTGACCAAAAATGTATTCACCTCTTGATGGGAATAAATGTTCTGATGTTATTTCCATCAAGAGGAGTATACATTTTTGGTCAAGATCTTGTATTCTTGTAGTCAAGCACTCTGTAAAGTCTCCTCCAGCACATCCCAAAGACTTTCAATGAATTTAACGTCTGGACTCATGTGTGAAAATGATTCTTCATGCTCCCTCCCAACCATTCTTCCACAATTTGATCCTGATGAATCTTGACATTGTCATCCTGAAATATGGCCATGATGTGTCTTCCTACATAGTTGTTTAAGAAATGAAAAGCTACACACTCCATCAATTAGGGTTAGAAGAACTGTTGCCAAACATATAACATGCTAGAAACATAATAATCATTGCAATAATGATCCGATCTGAGAAATCTTAAGCATTTGCTATTTAAATCCAAACAGCGACTTTTTTTTCCCGGCCGGACAGTGAAATATGCACAAGATATATTTTGATGGGGATGCAGCAATATGGAAATGTTTTATATGATAACTGATAATTATTATTTAATATTAAGCCGACTGACATCCAATTTGCAGTATGTCACACAAATCGAGTAATGGCGTTACCTGACTTGTTTCTTTCAGAAGAAGCTCGAGGAAGATGGAGGTACAACAGACACTGCCACGCTGCTCTCCCACCACCTTGAGAAGGACAGTGGAGTTGGCCGCACTGATGATAGCACTCGTAACGATGAGAGTTCTGAGCAGGAGAATCTAGCAGACGACCAGACCAGCGCCTCCACCACGCTAGGCAGCCGACGCAGGCTCGCCTACAGCCAGGACACACTAGGTAGTGGCGACCTCCCCTTCAGCAGCGAGTCTTTCATTTCCGCAGACTATGGGGACGCGGACTTCTTGGGTGACTTTCCTGCTGACGAATGTGAACGCTTTCGCGAGCTTTTGGAGCTCAAGTGCCAGATGCGGAGCGCGGGCAGTAGTGGTACACCAGAGCAGAGCTTGTTTTGGCCCAGTGGCAGTGTAGGTGGCGGACAGGGTGGCGTCGGCGAGGAGGGCGTCGACAAAGAGCTGGAGCTTCTGAACGAGGAGCTCCGCAGTATTGAGCTTGAGTGCCTGAGCATAGTCCGAGCGCACCGCATGCAGCAGTTGCGTGAGCAATGCCGCGAACAGTCCTGGATGCTGCACAACAGCGGCTTCCGCAACTACAACACGAGTGTGGATGCAAGACGCCACGAGCTAGCGGACATCAGCGAACTCCCAGAAAAGTCTGACAAGGACAGCTCCAGCGCCTACAACACAGGAGAAAGTTGCCGTAGCACGCCGCTCACTCTAGAGCTCTCCCCGGACAACTCCTTGCGGCGTGGAAACGAAAATCAGGCTGAGGCAGGGGCAAGTAGCGGTACATCGGGTGTCAGCAGAATTCTTAAACCTCTGCTATCGCCTGTCCAAGAGGCTTGCAGCCCCAGCAGGGGTCGCCCAACCTTGTTGAAAGAGTCGGAAGCTGGAACCCAGCCTGAAGTCCGAGAGCGCAAAGCAGGTCGCAACGCCCAGCCCCAATCACCCTACAAACACGCCCATATCCCGGCCCACGCCCAGCACTACCAGAGCTACATGCAACTGATCCAGCAAAAATCAGTGGAGTACGCACAAAGCCAGATGAGCCTAGTCAGCATGTGCCGAGACCCCGTCGCTTCTGCTGACTTGGGACCCAAGATGGAATGGAAAGTGAAGATCCGCAGTGACGGTACACGCTACATTACCAAGCGGCCCGTCCGGGACAAGCTCCTGAAAGAGCGAGCCCTACGGATCCGAGAGGAGCGCAGCGGGATGACTACAGATGACGATGCCATCAGCGAAATGAAGATGGGCCGCTACTGGAGCAAAGAGGAGCGCAAGCAACACGCCGTTCGTGCCAAAGAGCAGCGCCAACGCAGGGAGTTTATGAAGCAGAGCCGTATTGACTGTCTGAAGGAGCAAGGGGGCAGCGCCGAAGACAAGAAGGAGCTCAACATCATTGAACTGAGTCACAAAAAGATGATGAAGAAGCGGAACAAGAAAATCTTTGACAATTGGATGACTATCCAGGAACTGTTAACCCATGGTACAAAGTCCCCTGATGGGACACGGGTGTACAACTCCCTACTTTCAGTGACCACGGTGTAGGCTCTGTAATGTTCTGTATATAGGACACTACCGATTGGGGTAGACAATCCTGCCTCGTTCAATGCGGCAACATTTGTAAATAGGAAATATGAATGCCTTGTCTGAAGGAACTTTGCCATTTGCCAAGAGAAAGTACAATGAGAGTTTGAATAGGATGATGGATTTATACAAGTGGTGAGAACATGTTTTCTTATTTGCTCTGTCCATTTCTATATTGAGCTTGTGGTTTGAAATATTATATTAAGGAACTGACCATTCTTCCTCTTTAAAAGTTTTGGAAAACAATACAAGGACCATAAACAACCATCAGCATTTTTTTTTTACTTCCAACAAGTAACTAACAGTCAGCAGTATTGTACTTTTTTATACATACATATTGCTTATTAAAGTAATGCAGATATTTAGCTTCATGATCATCACAGAATATTTGGCAGGTGTCATTATATACTTTGCAGTCAGGGTTTTACAACAAAAACGATAAGTTTGCTTTACAGATTTTAAAGAAAAGGTGCTGTTATTCCTAAAGTTCATACTTCACTACTTCAGCTACTGTTACATTAGACATGCATCACAGTGAAACCATTTATTAAATCTAAATCTGTTCTTATTGTTGATATCAATGTTTGTTGTAGACAAAAAGCCTTTTGTATAGGTCTCCATTCTATTACAGCAAGATAATACAGTTTAACAAATCATTAGTTAGAAATGCAATTTGATGTCTTGTAAAATGAGAGAAATAATAAATTATTGTTTTATATTTGATGAGCTTTCGAAATATTGTTGTGAGCATTTTTTTTTTTTCAGTACATTTTTACTAAAAAGAGGGTTTCAGTTTGCAGCCACAATATGTTGGGTTTTTCTTCAAACAAGTTTAAATGACTGAAACCAAAGGGTTCTGCAGATGTGTGTGTGTTTCTGTTCATGTCTAAGTTAGGGGGGTTATGGGTGGATGATGTCCACACTTCAGTGACCACTCGACCTCAGGGCCACTGACCCAGCCCAGGCCCCTGTTTCTGCTTATCTGTCCCCAGCTGTGTGTAGCTCTGAAACGTAGATCTCAGGTCAGTGAACAGACTGAAAGGTCTGCAGTACCACAGCTGCAAATAGGGGCTTCTGTTCCTAGAACACATACTAGCTCAGTCTTTTTCTGAAAAACTTCATGTCTTTGCATTTGATGATAAAATATCAAAGTGCAAATAAATGCTAAAACTTTTCTCAGGACTTTTGTCTTAGTTTATTTCGCAGTTTGTTTTAACCAATTTTAGTGAATGGATTAAGTTCAGAAAGTTGTTTATATTGAACTCTACATTAACTATATTGAACATGTTCCACAAGGTTTGACAACCAGAAATAAATAAAAATATATGTTATATTATTATATTATATTATTAAATAATATATAACACAACACTTATGCCATGTTTAAAAATGTAAGAATGTTATTGCAATAGACGATAAGTGGCACATATATATGTGTGTGTGTGTGTGTGTGTGTGTGTGTGTGCCACTTATTGTCTATTGCAATAACATTCATACATTTTTAAGTGTTGTGTTTACTTTGTGAGGTCATTGTGTATACAGCAAATAGGCTTTTTAGGCATGTACAATTTCCCACTGTATTATCTAAAGACTTTGTCAATACAAACTGAAAAGTAACTGAAAAGACCGGTTTCTTACCTTGACATCCTCCCCACACCCCAAAAATAACACACAACCACAGTTATGAGGGTATAAAGTATCACAGCCACTTATTTGTCTCTTTCTACGTAATATACTGAGTATATAATCTACACAAAAAAAAGCCCATACTATTGTGTATCTTTGTGCAAACGTTAAGGGAATAATTATGTTAATAAGGGAGGAGATGGAACATGCTGTCACCCTCCTCCTCTCTGTCTGCTTGTACGTAATTGATTGCTTTTCTGCTTGCCTAAAGGAGGACTGTTTGTGTGATTTATGTCCACAGAGATCTCTTCACACACTCTTTTAATAGGAGATAACAGCTTTCCATGCAAAGACAAACAAAAAGAAGCAACAGCAATCAATTCTGAGTTGTTCCCTTTCCGGGCCAGGAAGAGAGGCGAAGTGGAGATTGCTTTGATCACACTCTGGTTTATTTTTATATTGGTAATGAATGAAGGTGGGCAGCTTGTGATACGGCCGGCCATCCTCCGGTGTTAGTTTTGGAGCTCCTCTCATTTGTCTAAATGCCACGGCAAAAGAAAAGGAGAAGCTCTAGAGTAAATCGGTTGTTGACCGATAAGACCGCTGTTTGCGTCCTTGGCTCTTGTTCAGCTTTGTGAGAGGAAACCGTCTGACGGGATGGGTTTATTGTTAAGGTTGAGAATGAACTCCAGTGTGCCTACTCTGCTTGGGAGATCGGCAATAGCTTATTGTTTTGGAACTTTTAAAATCACTGTAAGACAATGTTTTGAGGTGGCAACAGCAATATGGTGAAAATCCCTCTATGTACAAATTATGTATTTATCATATTTTATATGATAGATTTTATTTATAACCTATCACGTAAAAACACTACAGCAAATAGTCATAGTGAGTTGGTTTGTATTTATGCGGCGTCGAGTATGGGGTCTCTACGGAACAAAAGTGGGCATTTCTACATTTGTGGGTGTTTTCAAACTAGTGGGTGTTTATAAATCATGCAATGAAAAGGACTCTTATGTTTACAGCCTGATACAGAAAGTGGTTTTGGTCTATATAGCTAATTTTGCACTTAATGACAACTGAGAGGGGTGAATTTTTAATTGGGGTGTTAAATTACATTAAGCCTTAAAGTTCTGCATAATTAAGGGCGTGGCCACTTGAGTGACAGGTGGATTGTCACTATGGTCACACTAGGGGGGCGTGGTTTCAGGAACCAGGCACCTTAGCTCCACCTGCGTCCCGCCTCTTTGCCCATTTTCATTTACCTGGGAGTGACGTGTGGTGACGCGCTGCCGAGATGGCAACGGCCGGCTTCAGGTTTCAAAGATGCTCTTCAGAAATCTACGGGTGACGTCACAGACACTACGTCCATATTTTATTCTATTCTGCAAAAACGCACACTTTTCGTTGAATCTTGTAACTTTGTGGTAGTCACCACATAGTACTATACATTTATTTAAGGTTAACAAGCAACATAGCAACTTGCCGCATTAATATGTGGCATGTAGAATGTTCATCATGAGTGTGTTTACAATGGCTTCAAACATGGCAACTTGGTCCTATCGGCTATAAATTTAAAATTCAACCCTGAATAATTGGTCATTTTTTTGTGCTAAAATTAATATTTTGTTCATGTTTTAAACCCTGTAGGGTTTCTAGTTTCACACTTCTCCAAGTCCCAAAAAGGTCACAGTACAAGATGAAAATGTGAAAACGTACTGAATGTTAATTAAATTAAGCCTACTCATTTTTAATTTGCTGTAGGCAACTGCACTTATGTTATTTTTGGTTTCTTGTGGTCTGTTGTTAATTATTTGACATTTGCAAGCTTACAATACTTTGTGTGCAAATATACATTGAATGTAATATCAGTCATAACACTGTCATTTCATCAAAACAGCACAATGGACCAGTCAGTCATATATATCAGACATAAATATTTATGTAAATATATAATGCCATAAACAATATAATTTCTCATATTATGCAGGTGAAATGTCATCAGACATAACAATGACTGATAGCAGGAAAGTAAACTCCCATCTGATCATTCACCATATAAAACTCCCACAGACCCTCCAAGATGTCAGAGAAAATGTGAAGTATGCACCCAATTCAATTAAACCTCCTCAGCTGGGCTGTCTGTTTCCCCTGATCCATGAATTCTGAATAGTGACATCTCATTATTTTTAAGATGATGTAGTTTATTAAAAAAGCCCCTTTGCTGAAACACTTAAATCAGTTGAAACGTTGGACAGAGTTTATGTGCAATTTCCAGAGTGCATTGAATGCATAGTCCATAGGAATGCAAGAGACAATTTCAGAGTCTCAATTCAAAGGAGTGTAGAACAATTTCTCTGAGTGTTTTTTTGTTTCGTTTTTTGTGAGCACCCATTCTTCTATAGTTAAATAGATTTCTAATATACTGTCTTGGTGTGCTGAACCCGAACTGAATCGAACTTTAGTTCTGGGTTGATGATGCAAGAAGCACATCCGAAGTAAGATGCACACTCCTTGCGCATCACCAAATGAGCCATTAAGCAAGTAGCCTAGACGGGTTATTGAACCAAAGAACTGATTCGAAATCAATGAATAAAAAAAATAAAAACTTCGACAGAACCATCTTATTCTGTTATTTTTTAATCGGACATGACAGAAAAGCTGTCTTTTAACTCGTAGGTTTGCCTGTAGGTTTGTTTTGTTCATTTTAAACCGTTTTTTGGTTCAATAACCATTCGGTGCTGTGCAAGGAGAATGCATGCTACTTCGGATGTGCATCTTGCGTCATCAACTCTGAACTAAATTTCGTTTAGTTTGATTCTGGCTAGTGAACTGGCTCAACAGGTTAAGAATGTGTTCACACTTGGCATGTTTGGTTCGATTAAAACGAACCCTGGCGCTCTGTTAGTGCCATTTAACTCTGTTAAGCCTGTTAGGTTCATTTGAATAAGGGTGCTTTCACATCTGTAGTTCGGTTCATTTGGTCCGTTTGATTTGTTCACTTCAAACCCGTTCTTCGGTTCAATATTCTTCATATTTCATTCGAACCACACTAGAGTTCGGTTGGAAGCGGATTGAGACCCATCTTTTCAGCAGTCTCGGTCCGCTTCCAAACAAACTCTGGTGTGGTTCAAATGAAATATGAACGCAACACGGACCAACGACATGTAAACGAACCAAAAATGGGACATGTTGTCACAAGATGCAACCCTAATAGGACAGAATGCTCAAGCATACCTGTTTTTTCTTGTCATAGTCGCGATGTTGCCCATCACAATTCGGTACAGGCATCAGAACCGTGTCTCCTTGCAGCAGATCTTCGTTTGTGTGTTTGATGGAGGGATTCCTCTTCCTCTACTATTCCTTTACACATTTTATAAGCTCTTCACGAGTTCTCAGCAGGTCAAAATACCATCATATGTAGGCTACGCACATACAACAAGCACATTTAGCCCAGCACACAGCATTGTTTTGGATGTTCTGTAAGTTCAGTTGCGAATTACATGTAATAAAAGCCAACAATTCAGGTTGTGAACTTATCCCTATGCCTTTAGGTTTAGTATCTTTAGGTTTGGTGTTAAAATGTGAACGCTAAGTGGACCAGGACAAAATAGTTTTCTTTTGTTTTTGTTTTTTGGTCCAGACCAAAAGAACCAAGCAAACCGAACTACAAGTATAAACACACCCTTAAAAGAATGATTAGTTCAAGAATCGAACTATTACCAAAGTCATCACTGCAATGAAAAGCAGAAAAGGGAATGAAAGCAAGGCTGTGAGGGATAGCTATACATCTCTTCAGTGGGTTGTACTGTTATTTAATGTGTTTTTGGATTGTTCTGCTGATGAAACACTGCAAAATATCTTCCAAGAAATTTCAGTAGACAAAAAACTGATGTGTGATCTAGGAGCTTCATACAGCTTTTTACAGTGGATGCCATTGAAAACACGGTAAGTTTATCCCTCAGCCTCGCTTTCATACCTGTCATGGCGCTGCTCTGTATAAGGTATATAGTCTCAACGATTTTATTCTGGTCTCTAGTTATGGTACAGATGTTCTTACACTAATAGGTTCTGCCAAACTGTAGAAATAGTAGAAATGTTTCAGTATTCAAACACAGATTTGTCACTCTCCCACCAGCTGAAAAAACCCCCACACTTCAGTCACACTGACCTTTTCCTTATCCTCACATCTCTCACAAAGCTTACATCGTTATCTTTCAGACTCTGGGCAGTAGATGCAATTGGACCAGTGATTTGAAGTGTGGAGGTCAGCTGTAGCCTACAGCAACACATCCAACAAAAAGTGAAATCTGTTCTTTGTTTCTATGTTTTATTGTGAAGATCTACTGACTATGATAACAGACTTGGAAATAGATGATGGTAATTGAATCATTTTCCTTCTCATTTTGAAGAAACATGCCTGTCACCAATTCATTCAGCGTTGTTTTAGACAAGTCCTTTGGGGAATTGCACTCAATAGTAATGCATTGCATTTATGCAATAATTTTTTAGCAGCCTACTTGTCACAGAGTACTTTCTCCCATTTGACTACAGGGAATGAATGGCAGTGGTTTCACAAGCAAGAAATCACAAGCAAGCAATTTTTGTTTTGATGGTTTTGTTGCAATATATTATCTCAAATGCTGTTTTGACTTTCACATCAGTCCTAAATTAAAAAGAGGTTATTTATTGATCTCTGCGGTGCAATTCAGGAAATTATCCAAGTCAGAAAATATGCAATTCATGCATTTGTTTTGTGAACACACAAATGGTAAAGAATGGCCTTGACCCTGTGCATGACCGCAAGCAAAATGTACCCCCACTAGTCACCTAATCCTTGAAATTAGCACGGACTTGTTAGGTTCAAAGGTTCTGTTTAGCCATGTTGTTTATGGCTTAGTATCGCAGTAACTCATAGTGCACTTTTCCCTTTAGAGCTGCAGAAGGGCTCTATTCCCATCATTAAAAGGCCTATTAAATCAGCACGTCATTGAAAAAAATATATAGCCTATTAGGGCTGTCGAAAGTAACGAGTTAACGTTAACTAGTGTTACATTGTGCGACTACGCTCTTATTCATGTAAATGCTTTTAAACCATTAAAGCGCAATAAGCCACAAAAGAGAATGCAGTGCGGTACAGGGGCGCACATCTGTGAATCTTCTGTCTGTGTGACACAAACACAACTCATGCACACAGAAAGCCACTTCAGACAGCGCTTGAACGTACAGTGCCAGTGAGTATCGTCACAAGCGCTGTCTTAAATAAGTTAAATTAAATCTTAAATGAACGTAAAGAAAATGGGATACGTGTCAGATGAGATCCGCGTCCTGTGCGGCAGGTCTTAAAGTGACAGCAGCCTAATAAACCTGCTGCTGTCTGTCTTTAGGGATAATCAAAGAACAAAAGTAAAAGAGATAATCACTCACTGCTCTTTACTGGATAACTTTTGTAGCTTTAATAAGGATTAATACATATTTAATTTATGCAGTGAAAACTGTGAAGTGTTTGACTTTATTAAATTTCTGTATACACCCATCAGGCATAACATTATGACCACCTTCCTAATATTGTGTTGGTCCCCCTTTTGCTTCCAAAACAGCCCTGACCCATCAAGGCATGAACTCCACTAGACCCCTGAAGGTGTGCTGTGGTATCTGGCACCAAGATGTTAGCAGCAGATCCTTTAAGTCCTGTAAGTTGTGAGGTGGGGCCTCTATCGATCGAAATTGTTTGTTCAGCACATCCCACAGATGCTCGATTGGATTGAGATCTGGGGAATTTGGAGGCCAAGTCAACACCTCAAACTCGTTGTTATGCTCCTCAAACCATTCCTGAACCATTTTTGCTTTGTGGCAGGGCACATTATCCTGCTGAAAGAGGCCACAGCCACCAGGGAATACCATTTCCATTAAAGGGTGTACATGGTCTGCAACAATGCTTAGGTAGGTGGTGCGTGTCAAAGTAACATCCACACATTCCCAGCAGAACATTGCCCAAAGCATCACATTGGCTCTGCCGGCTTGCCTTCTTCCCATCCAGGTAAGCGGCGCACCCGGCCATCCACGTGATGTAAAAGAAAGCGTGATTCATTAGACCAGACCACCTTCTTCCATTGCTCCGTGGTCCAGTTCTGATGCTCACGTGCCCACTGTTGGTGCTTTCTGCGGTGGACAGGGGTTAGCATGGGCACCCTGACTGGTCTGCGGCTATGCAGCCCATACGCAACAAACTGCAATGCACTATGTATTCTGACACCTTTCTATCAGAACCAACATTAACTTCTTGAGCAGTTTGAGCTACAGTAGCTTGTCTGTTTAATCGGACCATACGGGCCAGCCTTCGCTACCATCTTATTCCTCATTTATTATAATGGGTTTATGTGAAGGTTGTTTTAACATTTACTAATACATTATTAAAATCAAAAGTTGTATTTGTTAACATTGGTTAATGCACTGTGAACTAACAATGAACGACTGTATTTTTATTAACTAACATGAACAAAGATTAATAAATACTGTAACAAATGTATAGCTCATTGCTAGTTCATGTTCATGTCCATGTTCATTGCTTAATACATTAACTAATGTTAACAAATGAGGCCTTGTATTGCATTGTAAAGTTAGCCTAGAAATCTAGACGCACCCTAGCGGTAGCAAATGTAATTTGCAGCCAGGGTCGTCTAGCAACTCTCCGTTGGCTTGCGAGCTTGAAAAACCAAACTCTAGTAAGGCCAATCACATTGTGTATAGAGTCGGTGGGCGGGCTTAACACAATGACGGCAGAGTTGCGACGGTTCCGCAGCTGCTGCTGTTGGCGAACAGCGGTCTTTCGAATTGGCTTTGGCCATGACTCTGGAAGACTTGGAGTTAAGCTTTTCTTTGAGAAAAGAACAAAGAACAGCACTGAAGTCATTATTAAAAAAAGTCTCGTATTCTTTTCGCAAAAAAATGGCAGCAATCGTTGGGCACCATTACCATAACATTTGTTGGCTTACAGGAATCTCTCCATGAAACTTTTCGACAACACACTATACACTCATTTGGACTCATTTGTGTCGCTCTGACTATGTCACCTTCTTCGTTGCTCTGGTTGGTTGTAGCGCTATCCTATTGCGTGCAGAGGGAATTTGAAAGACAACTGTTTATCCCACCCCTCAGATTGAGCCCTGCCAATGGTTTGTTCCCAGACTCAACATCTTGATGTGGGTCTGGCTTGTCAGGCTATTGTAAAGTGTTACCAAATAATTGGAGCCCTTTCTCTTGATACTCTCTTTGCATTTACACTTTTCCACACCACACTAGGTCAATATAAAAAATATTGGACATGAGCAGTGGTGAAAACAAGTGCTATACAATGTAAACATTACGCTCAACCCCCTGGTGTTCCTGTCACTGGTTGCCATAGGCACGGTTGTGTCGGAACATTCACTGAGGTGAGAGCCGCTCTCCTGGCAGTAGCAACTGTACAGCGTCGCTCCATCATGTTTACCCTGAGTACCTCGAGCCATCAATACAAGACCTGTTTCTTCAGCATTCTCCCTCTCTCAGAGGCACAATGCTTAACATGTCTTTCCTTTGTGTTGCTATAAGAATGCTATTGTAGATACTTAAATTTTTTCCACTGCAAATATCTTGCACACCTTGGTGGGCAATAATTGAGTTTTGATGAGCTATGCCAAAAAAAAAGAGGCAGTTTTCTTAAGCAAGTCAGCAAGCCAACATCATGATGCATAATAGATTTGTTTAGTAATTATTTACCCATTTCATTTAAATTTAGCAATGGGTAACATAATGGAATCCTCTGAACCGAAATAAATACGGCAGATAAAACTCGCTAGTGTGAAGTTTCCAAAATTGCCAACTGTTTTAAATCTAAATTGATGCATTTAGATGCTTTAAATGGAACAAAACATGCTGAATGCCCCTAGTGCTACAAAAAAATGTGACTTATGTTTAAAGGTCTTTGACAGTGTAACAATGTGGTGTAGCATCTCATTTAATTTACTGCACCTCTTTTCCTACGTTAGAGTGAACGTGTTGATTTACTGCCTTTGAGTGTGTTGGGAAAGAACGGAATTCTAAGGATTCAGTGGAATGTTGTGCCTTTGAAAGAGCAAGATAAATTTGAGCACTTGGATGATTTTGTGCTGTTTGCTAAAACCTAGATTTAGTTTTTGCTCTGTATTCAAATAGTTCACCTTCACATACCCTGCAATATGCATATTGGTTGAATTTAAAGCCAATTAGATGCACATTCAAAATTCAGATTTTGTTTTAACATTTTTTATTTAGGTTGAACGATGACATTTAAATGTAACATTTATTTCTTAATGACATCAAATAGATAAAATAAACAAATTTGATTACTCTAATAGATCAAGGCCTGATTTCACAGACAGAGCTTAGATTAAGCCTGCGGTGGACAGGGGTCAAGATTAGGCCTTAGTTTAATTAGGACATTTAAGTAGCTTTTATAAATGTGCCTTAGGAAAAACATTACTGGTGTGCATCTTGAGACAAAACAATGGCACTGACATATTTTAAGATACACTATATTGCCAAAAGTTTTGGGACGCCTGCCTTTACATGCACATGAACTTTAATGACATCCCATTCTTAATCCGTAGGGTTTAATATGGAGTTAACCCACCCTTTGCAGCTATAACAGCTTCAACTCTTCTGGGAAGGCTTTCCACAAGGTTTAGGAGTGTGTTTATGGGAATTTTTGACCATTCTTCTAGAAGCGCATTTGTGAGGTCAGGCACTGATGTTGGACGAGAAGGCCTGGCGCAGTCTCCGCTCTAATTCATCCCAAAGGTGTTCTATCAGGTTGAGGTCAGGACTCTGTGCAGGCCAGTCAAGTTCCTTCACACCAAACTCACTCATCCATGTCTTTATGGACCTTGCTTTGTGCACTGGTGTGGAACAGGATGTTGGAACAGGAAGGGGCCATCCTCAAACTGTTCCCACAAAGTTGGGAGCATGAAATTGTCCAAAATGTCTTGGTATGCTGAAGCATTAAGAGTTCCTTTCACTGGAATTAAGGGGCCAACCCCTGAAACCCTACACCATAATCCATGGAAACCCACTCCATGAAGCTCTCTATTCACTGTTCTTGAGCTAATCTGTAGGCCACACGCAGTTTGGAGGTTTGTAGCTGTTGACCTGCAGAAAGTTGGCGACTTCTGCGCATTGTACGGCTCAGCATGCGCTGACCCCGCTCTGTGATATTACGTGGCCTACCACTTCGTGGCTGAGTTGCTGTTGTTCCCAATTTCTTCCACTTTGTTATAATACCACTAACAGTTGACCGTAGAATATTTAGTAGTGAGGAAATTTCACAAATGGACTTATTGCACAGGTGGCAACCTACCACGGTACCACGCTTGAATTCACTGAGCTCCTGAGAGTGACCCATTCTTTCACAAGCAGTCTGCATGCCTTTGTTCTTGATTTTATACATATTTGGCCATGGAAGTGATTGGAACACCTGAATTCAATTATTTGAAGGGGTGTCCCAATACTTTTGGCAATATAGTGTACGTTAGTGCAAGTTGCTTTCAGTTAAAACAGCACAAACATGCATTTTAGTCTGGGACTATAGGCTTAAGCCTTGTCTGTGAAACCAGGATGTAAAAATAAAATATTTTCAATACATTGTTTAGTTGAATTGTTTTACTAAAATATCTGCCTCTGTTGTTTTTTTAAGAAATACAAGGAATATCTTTACACTAGAGAATTTCACATTTGGTGGCCTGCATCAGTGTAGCTACAGTGAGTCACTCACATATTATATGTCATGGGAGATTTGGTTTATTGACCATCAGAACTAATAATAGCTCCCTCGAGGATGAGGCAGTGCTGATGGCAACACACCGGTTCAAAGACCAGCTTAACAGCAGCACAAGCCCTAAATCCACTAGCTTTCTCAAAATCAATCCACTCACTGTATTTAGACGTTATTGATTTTATTGGTTTTCACTTGTCAGGTCATTTAATACCCGCCAACCTCTATTATGATGAATCTGCTATTTCACATAGCTGTAATGTTGATGATTACATCATTTAATAACTCATATGTACACTCACTTGTTCAGTCACAGTCTGAGCCGCTATGCAATCACACTGGGAAATTGATTGAATGCATGACCGCTAAGAGGGATTCAAAGACTTGTCCACATGATTGTGCACTCGCTGCAATAATCAGCACTAACTAGTGCACATGCTCAAATTGGATGTCAAGATCAGTCGATTGACCTGTACCTTGATGGTATGGGGTTTCATTTCTCCATTGCTAAATTACAACACACAGATTCCATGCTGAATATGTAACTGAAAGGTTTGCTGTTACTTTTCTAAGATATTGGACTTATGATTGTAAAACAGACAAAGAAATCCCCCAAATGTGCACTGACGGTGGGACACAGAATATAGAGATTTGAGCCAAGGCTCTTTTGACTTAAAAAAACTGTTTTTTACATATGATGTATGTTGCACCAACACAAAACAAAATGTTCCCCACCATTTCCCAAGTCCTCAGGTGAGGAACATACACAGACATGCACCTTTTTTCCTGTTATATCAGGGGGAAAATTGCTCAAATTGCCTCTTTATTAATCTCCCATTTACACTTTTAACAGCCTCTTGCAAAAAGCAGCATTCCCTGCACAAAATGGCTGCTAAAAGCCTAGCTGTGTAGTAAACCAGGTCCTCAGCTGCTATTAGCCTGAGAGGCCGAGGGTACATCTATAAATGGAGCGATGATGGAACATCCTCCACAAGAGTCAATTAAAGCACTTCATTAGACTGCAATACTCCAACAGAGGCCACAGGCCCACAAACCCAGTAATGATGCCAATCATTGTGTGTATTACTCAGAATTAGCTACCAGCTGTCTGAAGCAGGGCTAGATCTTAATGCTAAGATGAATAATGAGCCAGAAAGTATGGCAAAATATGAAGTGAGTTTTGCTTTTATGAGGTAGCGTTAGACTATGCGAAGGCTAAACCCTTACAAAAAAGTTTATTCAAGTGTGCTATTAGTATACTTATAAACTAAAAGAAAGTATACTTTCAGTGTACTTTTTATGTATTTCTCAGAAATATACTTTATGTACTTCTCAAAAATATGCTTAAAATTACACTCATGTAAACTTTATTATATTAACAGAAAGTCTAAGTATATTTGGCCTGTACTTGTACTCAGTCTTTTGATTGAGACCTAAAAGTATAATTAATTAATATTCTAAGTAGGCCTATACTTGGCTTGTAGTTGTTTACTCTTTTCATTGAGTAGCCTATTATATACTTTTTTCACATAGTTTTACATACTGTCTTATGAAGGTACATTGTTTGAAAATATTGATTTATAAAGAAAACAGATGTTCCTAATTCTGAGTATGTGAATTTCTGAGTAGTCCACTGGTAGTGTACATAGGAATTTACTTAAAATTTACTTAACTCTTCCCCCGCCATTGATGCAGTTTCCAGCTATCAATTTTTTCACGGATATTTGGTAGGGGGCGCTGTTACGCATCTTCTGAAAGAGCACAGGATCTCTGGATCAAAACACATGTGAAGAAGAAGCAAAAACAAGCAAATCACGATATAAGCATGTAATAACTCGATCATCAGACATTTAACCACATATAAAACAAAACTGCCTAACGTTACTGACTGAAATGTTGCAGAAGCTTTTCTTTTGATATATTGCATGTTCAGATATTCATACAACAAAATATTCTGGGGGCCATGAAAGTTTTGTGAAAATGCTGGCTGGCAACTTAAAAAAATGCTACTGGGGAAAGAGTTAAAGTACAGTTAAAGGTATAAATCAAGTAAAAAAAAAATAATAAAAAATCAAATCAAACAAACCCTTTGTCAAAAAGCTTCACATTAGGGCTGCACTCATTTTATTTATTTATTGCATTTGTTCATTGCATTTCATGTCACTAAAAATTTATTTCTGCCCATTTTAATGGCACTTTCACCACAAAAGTTATAACTCTCAGAGTGTTTGGCATGGTAATGGATATGAACATGTTGATTTGTTTGGTCTTGGCTACTGTTGTTGTTGCTGCTGCAGAGCAAGTACGGGACTACCAATACACACACGACATGCTGCTGTGAGCAAGTAAGGCATGCTGCTGCTGAACAATATAGCATACATGAATTACCTGTAGCAGCTCTATACATGTGGAGCTGGGGAAGGTGGAGGGTTTCTGAAAGTGTGCTGCACTGCTATAGCAAATGCTGTATTTAAAGGTTGGGCAGCAAGCTCACTGGCTGCTGATACAGCAGGAACCAATCAGCTGTGACCTATAGAGATGTGATTGTGTGAGATGTGATTGCAAGCAGATTGAGTTTAGGACCTATCAGCCTGTGCCATCTAGAGTTTAATGACAGAACTTTGTATATTACAAGTTAAAATGTGTATTTTCACCAGATGCCAAATTTATATTAAGGAATGATTCAGTCCGAGCGTGAGATTACACCTGTAAATATAACGGTAACACTTTAGAATAATGGTCCGTCATTAATAAGTAACTATGCAGGAAGTAATGCAGGACTAGTGAGTATTATTACATGAACACTTCAGCTACTACTATTAACTAATATACACTCACCTAAAGGATTATTAGGAACACCATACTAATACTGTGTTTGACCCCCTTTCGCCTTCAGAACTGCCTTAATTCTACGTGGCATTGATTCAACAAGATGCTGAAAGCATTCTTTAGAAATGTTGGCCCATATTGATAGGATAGCATCTTGCAGTTGATGGAGATTTGTGGGATGCACATCCAGGGCACGAAGCTCCCGTTCCACCACATCCCAAAGATGCTCTATTGGGTTGAGATCTGGTGACTGTGGGGGCCATTTTAGTACAGTGAACTCATTGTCATGTTCAAGAAACCAATTTGAAATGATTTGAGCTTTGTGACATGGTGCATTATCCTGCTGGAAGTAGCCATCAGAGGATGGGTACATGGTGGTCATAAAGGGATGGACATGGTCAGAAACAATGCTCAGGTAGGCCATGGCATTTAAACGATGCCCAATTGGCACTAAGGGGCCTAAAGTGTGCCAAGAAAACATCCCCCACACCATTACACCACCACCACCAGCCTGCACAGTGGTAACAAGGCATGATGGATCCATGTTCTCATTCTGTTTACGCCAAATTCTGACTCTACCATCTGAATGTCTCAACAGAAATCGAGACTCATCAGACCAGGCAACATTCACTGTCCAATTTTGGTGAGCTCGTGCAAATTGTAGCCTCTTTTTCCTATTTGTAGTGGAGATGAGTGGTACCCGGTGGGGTCTTCTGCTGTTGTAGCCCATCCGCCTCAAGGTTGTGCGTGTTGTGGCTTCACAAATGCTTTGCTGCATACTTCGGTTGTAACGAGTGGTTATTTCAGTCAAAGTTGCTCTTCTATCAGCTTGAATCAGTCGGCCCATTCTCCTCTGACCTCTAGCATCAACAAGGCATTTTCGCCCACAGGACTGCCGCATACTGGATGTTTTTCCCTTTTCACACCATTCTTTGTAAACTCTACAAATGGTTGTGCGTGAAAATCCCAGTAACTGAGCAGATTGTGAAATACTCAGACTGGCCCGTCTGGCACCAACAACCATGCCACGCTCAAAATTGCTTAAAATCACCTTTCTTTCCCATTCTGACATTCAGTTTGGAGTTCAGGAGATTGTCTTGACCAGGACCACACCCCTAAATGCATTGAAGCAACTGCCATGTGATTGGTTGATTAGATAATTGCAGAGTGACAAGGTAACACTTGAGTAATTAGTGATGCATTTTATGACCACGTTAAGGGTAAAAAAAGACAATCACTCACATCTCAGACACACTAATGTTGTGATTAGTAATTAATTAGTATTTTCAGGATTCTTTATCATTTGTCATAGTTACCTATTAATTCTTAGTGATACCAATCTCATTCAGTAATTATTGATTACCTATTAAGTAACTATCTTAGTCCTAAATTCGATATTACTTACTGATTATTCCAACATACCTTCTAAAAACCCTTCTGCCCTCACTTATTCAACCCATTACTCATATTATAAATAGATCTCTTGCCACTGGTTATGTTCCGCATTTTCTCTCACCTTCTCTGCCTTCAAGCGATCTCACACTTCTTCATGTTATGCTACATGACTACTTATTGTATTAATGTTCTCTTTGATTCTATAACTTCTTTGTTGTTGTTGTCTATCTGTAGTTATTTGTTGTACACCTGCTTGTTTATTTGCTATAATGAACAGGCTGACTGTCTTTCTGACTGTAAATTGATTGTACTCTTGTACTCCATTGTGAAGCGACCTTGGGTTCTTGAAAGGCGCTATAAAAAATAAACGTATTATTATTATTATTAGTTAAGCTTGTTTCTATATTAGTTAATGGTAGTACTACTCATTAGTCCTGCATTACTTCCTGCATAGCTACTTATTAATGACGGACCATTATTCTAAAGTGTTACCAATATAACAAGTACTGCAAGTAACTTACCATGATAACAAGCTTCTGTCAAAATAAGCTGCTACAGTTATCTGGTATTGCCATTAAGCTGTGTAATTTATTATAGACAAAAAAAATAATGACAGAAAGATTCTGAAATAGTCATTTATTTATTTAGCCAGAAACTATGGTTACCATGGTACATTTTGTAAGGGTTTATACAATAGGACCATGCATAATAGGCAGGGGACTTTACATGACAGGCATTTTGCCACCGATTCCATCTCTTAACTAGCCTGTAAAGAGTTGAGCCAAGAAAATGGGCTTGGCAGACTGTGTTCAATATGTTCCCTCACCTGTTAATGCGGAGAAAACAGATGGCAAAAAGCAGATGTCGGATACATTTTGCAATATGAAAGCAGTAATTTTCTTGTTACTTCATCTCTCGCCAATCTTCATTTTAAGTCTCAGTAGAAATTCCAAATAGCACACGTGGGAAGATTTGTGAGTTATTTTCCCATTTAATGATATCTAAAAGCTCATCCATAGGAAAAACTAGTGGCATCCTTGGACATTAAGTTCAGAAGAACGGTCTTGGTCAATGCCTGTCTGACAAGTCCGTGGTAGTTCACATAACATTAGCCCGAGAACAGTGTATTTTTTCCATCACACCTCTTCAACAGTCTAGCAATTCCAAGACTTGACACTTGACAACTCATCCCTCTACACAGTATTTAAACAAATGAATCATCATCAAGAGGTTGAAATGTTTAAAGAACATGTCTATCACATAAAAACTACAGCTGCCGTAAGCAAACATATTTCGTTCCACTATTCGCCTGCCCAGTTGTCATTCATGTGCTGAATATGACCACATGTATATCCGCAGTCAGACGGGACTCATGTTCATCGTTGAGCTAATGTATTAAAGTTTTATTAACGTTACTGTGGTATGAAGAATGTCTGGATGACTTGTATTCCTAAATGGATTTCTGATTATGCTATGTTAGTCACTTGACAAAATATCATTGTCTCTGAGGCATGGTACAAACATGTTACTCACGGTAAATCAAGAAAACAGTAAGACTAACTGCGCTGAACTACAATGATTAGTCTTCTGTCGATAAAAGTATCCAAACAGTTGCTCACCTGTCTATTAAAGCGTACTGTTGTTTCCATCAATTCCATGGTTTCTACGGAAATCAATCAATGACACAAGCCATTACACTTGATAAAATGGCTGATTTCTCTGAATTTAAACATTGGAAATATTTGGGATAATGTAATTAGTACAAAAGTCAACAAAATATATAACATTGTTTTAGTGGTTTTTGAATATTTTAATCCAAAAATCTTACATATTGTGCCTTTAATTGGCGGTTTTCGTCAAATCGGACAGTGGAACAGACTTTCTGTAGTCTAAAGTCTGGCTAAATACCCTTTATCCTTTAACCAAGTTCAAAAAGTCACAACATTTTTAGAGTTTGCGATTGCTCCCTCATTTCAGCTTCCACATACTTTAAACGGCTCTTTAAGCTGATGGCCACGTGGGAGTCTCAGCTCACGGGTACATTGGACACGGTGCGCACAGCAGTCGAGCAGTCATCGAGACTTCATGCCAGGGAGAGGGATAAAGGGGAAGCGGAACAGAGGACGGCGACAGCATCCCATATCTACAGCCCCGGGGCTGTCAGTCTGTCTCCTCGTTCTGGGGAGGGGTAAACCTGTTAGGCCTGGCTGGGAGACTAAACACTACCCTCTATTGGATGACACAGAGATCGTGCATGGTGAGGCTTGACCCTCGCTTGAACCATGTTGAGGGTTACAGCAATGAGAAAAGTGACCAAGCAATGAACTTCCAATGCAATCCGATCAAAGACAATCCAAAATGTGATAATGCGCATGAAGGATGCAAGCTGCTTTTCATTTTGGAATGAAATTATATAGGATGGGTTTAGAATTCTTTAAACTTGTTTGCTTACATAGCAAGTTCTTGTTCTTATTCCTAAATACAGATTTTGAGGTCAACATGAATTGCAGTTTTCCTTGCACAAGTTGACATTTCTTAGTGAAACAGGCTATTTGATGAGAAAGAAAAAAACAATTGGCACTTGATTTTATTTATCCTGAATTGACTGGATCATGAAAATTAAGCATAGCACTCCAGACTGAATTTGAGTTTGCTAAACCAATGCATAAATATCTATTTGGCTATTATTTGACAGAAAATGTATATTAATAAATTAGGTAACACTTTTACTACATGTACTTATTATAATAATAACAGTAAATTATGCATAATTACAAGTAACCCTAAACCAAACCCTAACCGTAACTCTAAAGTACATGTAGTTAATTAATATTACTCAGTACTTATTTGAGTAAGTACAATGTAACTACGTCACCTTAAAATAGTAACCACAAATTTTGTATTAGATATTTATTAGTCCTGTCAAATCGATTAATCACATCTAACATAAAAGTTTTTGTTTACATAATATATGTCAAGGCTCGACATTAAGCCTTTTCATGTGCTTGTCCTTTGGACAAGTAAATCGGCCATTCACTTGTCCGAGTAAAAAATTTGCTTGTCTGGAGAATTTTTTTTTTTTTTTTTTTTGTGTTGTAAATATTATTTATTCTGAAGCGTCAGTGTTCAGTCAGCTTTAACATATTTAAATCAGCATATTTATTTATTTTTACCTTTATATAGGTATAATAAAAAAAAAAATGAAATGAAATTTGATCAATAAATTCAATTAGAATAATAAGACACTATAGGGCTGTTACCAATCAAATTAAATAATTTACACATCTACAACTGCATTAAAAATGTTATGAGATTGCTTTGAAAAAATGTTTAATATACAAATAAGAAATGTTTGAAAGAATGATACATTTAAGCGTGAAACTAAACCGCCAGTAGGTGGCGGCAGGTGACCGTCTTAATGAGTGAGTCATTCATTCAAACGATGAAATTAAATCAGCAGCACATTTTTTTAATCGTGATGTATTCAACACTCTTGGTCGACTGATGTTGCTTAACTGTATCATGTTAAAAATATAAAAACTCCACATTTTGAATTTCTACCACAGTAAGTTAACTGAGTTTCTTTGTACGAGTACTGTACATAGTACTGAGACTGCTCTCATCAGAGTTACAAATGATTTACTTTTATCATCCGATCGTGGTTGTATCTCTCTATTAGTGTTACTCAATCTTAGCGCGGCATTCGATACTATCGACCACATCATTCTTTTGAATAGACTCGAAAATTATGTTGGCATTAGTGTAATTGCTTTGGCATGGTTTAAATCATACTTATCTGACCGTTATCAGTTAGTAGCAGTAAATGAAGAGATGTGACACCGATCACAAGTTCAGTATGGAGTACTGCAGGGCTCGGTGCTAGGACCGTTGCTTTTCACCCTGTACATGCTACCACTGGGAGATATCATTAGGAAGCATGGCGTTAGTTTTCACTGTTATGCTGACGATACTCAGCTCTATATTTCTTCACGGCCTGACGAAACTTACCAATTCACAAGATTAATGGAATGCATAGCTGATATAAAAAATTGGATGACTAGTAATTTCCTGCAACTTAATTCAGAAAAAACTGAATTTTTAATTATTGGACAAAAAAACTCCACAAGTAGTAACCTAGAATACTGTCTAACAATTGATGGCTGCTCTGTCAAGTCCTCGTCGTAAGTTAGGAACCTGGGTGTGCTCTTTGATACCAATCTCTCATTTGAAAGCCACGTTTCTAGCATCTGTAAAACTGCATCTTAAAAATATATCTAAATTACGGCACATGCTTTCAATGCAAAATGCTAAAGAGTTAGTTCATGCGTTCATGACCTCAAGACTACATTATTGCAATGCTCTACTGGGTGGTTGCCCTGCTCGCTTAATAAATAAACTCTAGCTGGTCCAAAAAACAGCAGCTCGAGTTCTTACTAGAACCAGGAAGTATGACCATATTAGCCCAGTTCTGTCAACACTGCATTGGCTCCCTATTAAACATTGTATACATTTTTAAATCTTGCTAATTACTTACAGAGCACTAAATGGTTTAGCTCCCCAGTACTTGAGCGAGCTCTTAACGCATTATACTCCATCACGTCTATTGCGGTCTCAAAATTCTGGCCAGTTGATAATACCTAGAATATAAAAAATCAACTGCAGGCGGTCAATCCTTTTCCTATTTAGCACCTAAACTCTGGAACAGTCTTCCTAGCATTGTTCGGGAAGCAGACACACTCTGTCAGTTTAAATCTAGACTAAAAACACATCTCTTTACTATGGCATACACACAGAACATTATCAATTTATATTATTCAGATCAGTTAAATCATTGGAAGGCTGCATTAACTAGGTGGAACCGGGAACACTTCCCATAACACCTGATGTACTCGTTACATCATAAGAAGAATGGCATCTACGCTAATGTTAGTCTCTCTGTTTATCCTGAGGTTTACTGCAGTCAGCCGGATCCGGGCCGTATCCAGATCAGATGGTGGACCTGCGCCCAGACACGCATCCCTGGAGTGTCTGCAGAGATCGTGTCAATTAAACTCCCCCCTGTAAATGCCGCATCGACACGACATCCTCATTAAACCCGTCTCCGGCGTGACAACTCCAATCTTTCGAATAATCTTACGAATATCTATTGATCTAATGTGACTTCTGACCTGTAATGTTGCCAGAATCATAATCATACACTATTTGTTCGTCGGCTAGAGGAGAACTGGCACCCCGACTGAGCCTGGTTTCTCCCAAGGTTTTTTTCTCCATTCTGGCACTGAAGGAGTTTTGGTTCCTTGCCACCGTCGCCTTTATCTTTTGGCTTGCTCAGTTGGGGACACTAAAATTTCAACTAAATTACTGATCTGCCCGCATTGACATTATATGATAATTGAAATTAGCTGGATGACATCACCGTTTTCTCCAGAGCGGCTGTACAGCTGAATCAAATTCTGTTGATTATTTTCCTGTTAACACTGTGAAGCTGCTTTGAAACAATCGGCATTGTAAAAAGTGCTATATAAATAAAGGTGACTTGACTTGACTTGTACGAGCTGCACTCATTTATTGCGATTTCTCCTCATGAGGCTGCGCGAGCTTCAACAGCGCAACCTTGTTACTGTCAGTACATTATATATTATTATTCACTATCAATCGCCACTTACACTAAATTAATGCGGAATCATTCTCGCGTTTTGGTGACTCCCTAGTTATTTTTTGTTATTGACGTTTTAATCAGGCTACTTGTCCAGTCAGGCAAGTAAAATTCTCTTTCACTTCCCCCTTCAAAAAACCCACTTGTCCCGGACTCATTTGTCAAGCCCTGTTAATGTGTAAATATTATTATATTTATATATGTTGTGTGTGTGTGTGTGTGCATGCATGCGTATATAAAGTATATACACAGACATATATAATATATAAATATGATGTATGTATTCAATAGACAAGTGACATCTACAAAAAGGACTAGAAACGTACTTTTTTTTTTTTTTTTTTTAAGAAACAACCTGAATTCACCTCCATTGACGATAACTCTTTTTTAATTAGCAATAACACTCAGTGATGTTCACAATAAGACCAAAAACATTAAGCATTAAGAGATATTTAGCATAAAGGACGTTAGTTTCAAAGAATTGTAGACATCAACTACAACAGTGCGATGCATTCATGATTTTGCATTTATTCTTTGGTCCTCATGTCCAGATAACAGCTTCTGCTTTAGAATATGAGACGTGCAGGACCACTTCACCACAATGGCCTGTTTCAAACTTTTGAAGACTTTTCATCTTTTCTAAGTCTCAGACACTTTTAACAAATCCTCTGTTGGGAATAATATAAAAATTAGACATGCCTCTTATGAAGCACACATGTGGTAATTGCAAATTATGAATGGGCTTGATTGGTTATGCAGAGGGAGCAGAGACGGTCTCCTTGGTCACTTCAGTAGACTACCAATGACACCAGTGTGTGTATTCACTGTAAACCCTAATGCTCAAATTAATTCATTGGTTTCAGTAGGGTAAACTTAAATTCTTTAAAAAATTTAGTTCAATCAAATTAACTTTTATGAGTATATAGAACTTTCTTTTTCTTTTGAGTTCACAAAACGGACACATTTTAAGTAATCCCAATTGTTTCATTGTTTTGAGTTTTAAGAACTTGTTAAAATTAGATCGAACTTAGCACAGAACTGAAACTGTGCTGGGATTTCTATTTCCCAGCATGGTTTGCCATGTCACTCTAAAGGGAGAGTGAATGTATGAGTACAAAATAAAATTCTGACAGTTCTGCTTACTTAAACTTTTCTTAACTTAAAAAAAAATGATGTACTGATTACTTCAATTTTTGGGGGGGTTTTGCTAACTTGTTTGAGTTTACAGTGGTGTGAACTATTTTAAATGTTGAACTTCACATATGTTGTGTTGCTTTACAGAGGTGAATTGTAAGAAAAGCTTAGAATCAAGCTCCAGTATCTGGCCTCCAATATCCTGTCATTGTGCATCAGCTGCACATTGTCTTTAACTTGAGCTTTGTAAATAACAGGCACTTCCCAGGTTATTAAATCTTATTTCGAGTTCTAACATGGGGGCAGACCAGCAATTACTATAAAAGAGTGCAGGAGAAAATCAATAACTCTGACATTATCTCTGTCAATGCATCAGCTTACTAGAATTCTGCAAACTTTGTGTTTTAGATCATGTTTAGCATATGGTTTTGTTTTCTCGTGCAAATCTGACATTATTGTGGTTGTTTACCCTCTTATCCCTTTATCCCCAAGTAATGAGACTTTGGGAGTCAGCACAAGGTTCGATGTTGTCATATGCTGCTACGACAGAATATAATGCAGCTTTAGGGTAACAATCACTTCATGTCCTCTTTGATGACTAATGAACAATCATATGATATAATCTATAATTTCATGAAACCTGGCAAGAACATGCCCAGTACATATTACTATTAAAGGAATAGTTCACCCAAAAATGAAAATTCTGTCATCATTCATGCTCAAGTGGTTCCAAACCTGTATAAATGTATTTGTTCTGCTGAACACAAAGGAAGATATTTGGAAGAATGTTTGTAACCAAGCAGATCTCGGCAGCCATTGACTTCCATACTGCATACAAGACAATGAAGCCTATATATTTTTAAGATGCATATCCCAGTAACAATCAGGGCACATTTTACACCCCACATTTAAGTATTTGATGTACATATTTTAATGTTACAAATACATTTTTAATATATGGTATGCATTATGGTAAATGTGAATGGGGGAAAAAAGGTTCCAAAAGGGGGATTTTGTAGCAATGCCATAGAATAACCATTTTTGGTTCCTCAAAGAACCTTTCAGTGAACAGTTTTAAAAAGAACATAGTATGAAGAACATTTAAAAAAACTAAAGAACCTTTTTGTGCATTGAAAAGGTTCCATGGAGTTTAAAGAAATCTTCATGGAACCATCAATTATATTTTTACAAATAAATATTTTTCTTTTGATTTTGGGTTAAAGATGACCTGGACATACTGCCATTCTACAGATTTCACCCATATACAATTTTTTTTTATATTTTAGAGTCTGAAGTAGTAGTATCTATTAGCTGAGCTACTCAAGTACACATAACACAATAAATGTCACTCGACTTCATTATTAATAAGCTTCGGTTCCTGTCTTGTCTTGTGGATCAAATTTCAATTCATTTACTTAAGACTTGTTTCTGTTCCCACAGCGTGCAGGGTTATTTCCCAAGAGACGGGCGTTCAAAGACGACAGTTAAACGTAACCTCTGACTGCGCATCACGGCAGGATTTAGACAATCCACTTTTTATTTCCTCCGAGAGGGCTGGGTAAATTTCAGTAACACATACTCATGCGACCTTGAAATTAGCCAGTCAATACGAGCACAAACACAAGACAGACAGGTGACGTAAGCTTTCCATTCTTGAAAGAACCTGCAAAAAGCATTGTTCTGAGTCAGCAGGAGCCTGTTAGAGACATATGACTGTGACAAGAAAAGGAAACTTGTATTTAGGAAATGAAGCAGAAAAAGTTGTGCAAGAGCTTATTAACAGCAAAATTAATTTGCATGCATTAATTTGAGGAACATGATTAAGGATTATGAATGATGAAAGAATGAGACGTTATGTAACAATAATCCTCCTATGAATGGCATCCCTCCCTACTAGTTAGTGGTGCTTACCAAGTATTAAACTTTGCTGTAGAACACTCATAGGATAAACTGTGAACATGGATGCATCAAATTGTGTGGCTTGTTGAGGACAGTTGTGTTATTACTTCTCTCAATGATCTTTTGACGTCAATAAACAGGCGGAAAAAGCCTACAGACTTACATTTAAGGAAGGTCTCGGGTCAAAGAGAGCAGAGTATCATGAAGACTTGGAGGATCATAAGGACTTGGAGGACTCTTTTGACTTGGACCAGAAAACCAATGAAAAAGCAATGAGAACATAATGGCAAACATATAGCTATGCAACCACTTAGAGCACCATAGCAGTTTAGTGTTAAAAAAAAAATAGTTTGAAGGGTACATAACACACAGTTTCTGCCAATCTCATGTTAATATTGAGTACCTATAGAGTAGTATTGCATCCTTCATATCTCCGAAGTGTCTTTAGTTTTATCATATTTATAAAAGACACATATGCTGTACCGATTCTTTCCGAAAACAGCCGAGCTTGTGGAGGCGTGCAGTGAGCGGAGCTAGAGTCACGAGCACACACACAATACATCATGGCATTATCCCTGGATAACTTTCGAGTCACTATACGTTCATGTTGTTTACATTAAATGCACTTACGCGCCGATTGCCAATAAAACAGATATTTGATGCAGTTTCACTCACGCCTGCGCTTTTGACTCATGACCGGGAACAAACAAACACTTGCAGAACTCCATTGCTGCTCCGGAAAAACAAACTGCATCCACTGTTTCCTTAACGCTGGGTTATTTGGGAAGCTGAACAGTTATCTTTCCCTCACAACCAAAAACATATTTAATGACATTGTTGATTTCGTGGTCTAAAAACAAAATGACAGCGCTGCCGAAGCTCGTTGATAGACGTGCTCTTGCTCTGGATGATGTGAACGCTCTCATCCGGGAGAAGTGCCCATACAAGGAATTCCGCACTTTATGACATCATTCTCGAAAAAAACTTTCTGAAACTTATTAGAATCCTGAAAGAGTGTATTTGGCACGGAAATACTCTAATTACTCCGTAGTCATATGTTTTTTTATTTATTCTGGCAATGTTTATCATGATAATCCAACTCTTTAACGGTATAAATAAGTCAGAAAATAGCATTATTTTCTACCCCACCCCACTACATTTTCTACATTATTCCCACCCCACCAAAAATCTTAACTTAAACTTAATGCAACAAACATTTTGAAATACTGTACTTCAGATACTGCACATAACCATGTTTGTTAAAAATGAAAGAGTCTTCCAAACATTTAAAACAATAACATTTATTGCTTCATCTGAATACTGTATTGAAACCACACGCATTCAGTAATACACCAAAAAAAAAAAATTATACATGGATGCACAAAAGGCAGTGAACACAATGCTCTACAAAACACTACTTTACAGAAATTTAAAAATTCTAAATATCAAAAATCACACAGCTGCAAAACAGCAGCCAGCTGTTATCGGTGGGACAACTTGGGGTTTGACTGTCACAAATGACATTGTAAATGAGCTAGTCGGTGCAGTCAATAACCACCTGCCAAAACAACAAAAATGAAAACAACTTCTCATAAAATAGATTGAAACGCTGGTATAAATTAATGTGAATCATGAAATCAGTTTAAATCAAGAGGTAAATGTACCTGACATAAACCATTCACTTTCAATGCAGTGCAGACTGCACGATAATACAAAAGCGAAGGTGGTAGCGTGTGAGAAAAGAGATTTTACATCCTGTCAGTTACACACAAAGGACCAGAAAGAAATGATGTTACGCTAGGTTTGAATCATTTAACAGAACAAAACATAGCTATGGCTTGTATTTGCTTTGAACAGAACCAGAAAAGCAGCCAGTTATGGGTCTTCAGAGAAAGCAAGATGACAAACTTCACTGCCCTGATGTTTGACACTGTGACTAAAAAATGAATTCACCTAGCTGGTGTCCTAAAACTTATAAACAAGACTGAATACAGATTGAACTCTCTCTTTAACAAAGACTAAAATATTAAAAGAAATATTCCAGGTTAAATACAAGTTAAGCTTTAACAACGGTTCATATTTTGTCTCTGAAATGCATTTATTATAGAAGGCAATAGACAAGCGACATCCACTTTTGCTTTTTCTAACTGAGCAAAAGTCTGAATTATTTCCTGTAATAACCGAAAATATCCCACAGATATGTCAATAGACTTTAACTTGTATTTAGCCATGAATATTCTTTTAATTAGCTGTTTAGTGATGTCACAGTTGACAGTGTGATTACTGGACAACAAAGAACTTCAGTCAAACCGCTTTGACAGACTGGCAGAAACCAATGACATAGATGAAATTAAGGAAAGAAACTGTAAAAAAAAAAAACAAAGGGGTTTAAAACCTTGACTTCAGCAATAAAATCATATGTACATCTGCATAAAGTGTCCATTTGGGAAGGTTGGAGAAGTTAGGTAGACTCTCGACCAAAAGGCGCATGGTGGTAGATTGGGTGTTGCTTCTGATGGCCTTCGTGGAAGGCCACTCAAATGTGTGCTGTCGTAATCTCCACAAAAGGACGCAGTTATTGTTTAGGGCAGTAGTCT
Organism: Rhinogobio ventralis; assembly: GCA_039654625.1. Lineage (NCBI taxonomy): Eukaryota > Metazoa > Chordata > Actinopteri > Cypriniformes > Gobionidae > Rhinogobio > Rhinogobio ventralis. Next base: position 32,749,844 of record CM077205.1, on the reverse strand, counting down.
GCAGGCTTTTAGTCCTGCTCCATAGGCTCCTCCTCCGCACTCTCTGAGTCCAGGGCCCCTGACCCAGAGTCGCCCTCTGTGGGTGACTCTACGCTACTGCTGCTGGATGTGGGTCCAGAGGCATTTTCATCAGTGCTACTGCTGCTGACCTGCTCGCTTGGCTCCTCTCCTTCTCTCACCTCAGGGCTAGAGGCCACGCCCGCTGGGGCTCTCTGCTCTGATTGGTCCATATCACTGGGCTCTTCTGAGGAGTCATCTGAACCACAGGGAACCTCTCTCTCAGTAAAAGCCTCTCTGGAATCTGCGGCAGAACACTCAGGCTGTGTGCTGGAAGGCTCTGCGTTAGCAAAGAATAGAATACATTAGAGCACTGTCTAGTGTGTAAACACCCTAAAAGTGGAGAAACAGGTTACGCTACCTTGGTCCTCAGAGCTTCCAACTGAACCATGAGGTTTCCTTTCCTCCTCCTCTTCTTCTTCACTCCCCTCCTGCAACATCGATGATGGTGATTCGGCATCCTCTGACTTGTCTGAGGAGCTTTTGGTCGATGTAAATCTGGGCGTCTCGACAACCTGCTCGTCTACATCATCTTCATCCTCATCTTCTTCATTGCCATCCTGGTTGAATTTGAGTCTCTTTACTTCATGTTCCTCCTCCTCCATTCCTTCATCTTCCTCGTCGTCTAAGTGTTTGTTTTTTACAGAGCTGCTGAGAGGCCCACCGATGCCTGATACTGACGCATCACTGGAACACAAAGATGTAATGTAAAGGATATTCAGGGCTGCTGAAGTTCAAGCGGTTTCATTATTCATGCGAGATATAAGTGAACATGTTCATTGATTTAACCATCAACATTTTACACAAACAAAATCATGAAAGATGAGATATGACGGTAAACTTAGACTACCTGGCCGTTTTGCTGTGTCCTTGCGGTGTGCTCGTCTCTTTGTTTTCTGTACTGTCCGGAAGGCCATTTGTGGCCAGCGAACTGGACATGGAGTGTTTCTGTCTGTTTAATGGTCTAGGTGTTCCTGGACCATTTACTTTCCTGTAATATACAGAGAAATCAAGTTAAACCCATTTTTTAAGTGACTAGTCCTAAGCTCCGTACATTTTCCTCACCTCTCTGTAAAGGCAGACATGTTCCCTGACAACATGACTCCATTCATTCTGTTGACACTGCTGCAGCCATTTTTCCTACAAAGGCCAAAAATAGCTCTTCATTCATCTACAGTAATTAACGATATCCAGATGATCAAATTAAGATGTAGCAGCTTTATGGTTTTAATATTGAACAGTAATTACTTACTCAGATGTAGGATAAATGCAACTGACCACCATCACATTCTGACAAAGAGAGAGAAAACAATCAATATCACATAACATAAGCAACATAAATTCGACATTTACAACCTCCTACTTGGGTGAAAAAAAAAAAAAAAAGCAGTGCAGAATGAAACTTCCTGCTTGTATCTCATTAAGATGTGGACCGTTTAATGATAATCAAATCACTTTTAAGCACATAAAACACATCAAGGGGTCAAAGTTCTTACATCACATGATAATAAAACCCATTTAACAAACAAATTTCTATTTCTATATCGCACACCTGCAAACCAAATGCAAGCGACCATAAAATCAACAGAGTACCTTTATGGAAGTCAGAGATAGCACATAATAATATCCCACATCTGACTTCAGGTGGAACGAAGCAAAACTACAGTAAAAATGCAAATACAAAGAGAACACACTGGGAATACACGGTCAACCCTATAAGAACATGCCTAAAAGTATTTCGTAGCAAGTGCATCTAAACAGCATCCATTTATTAGCCTTATTATTTCTTAACCTTAAAAATGCATCACGGATCATGCACTGACCTTCTCTACCCCTCTGAGAAACTTCTCTGTTCCCGTGTAGTTCCTCTTAGGTTCAGTGAGCAGCTCACACAAGCGCTGGATAGTAAATGGGATCCTGGATAGAGAAAATATTTGAATAATATTTGAATTAGCTGGTGCAATCTCCACAACAAACCACAGAGAATTAGTACCAAATCTTCTCTACTCTACTCTCTTTGTTATATTCAACAGCCAGAAGATGGCACACTTGCTCTGGGGTATAGAGACAGGCTTGCTCTTTATGCAAAACAGCTTACACGTTTTACAAAGACAAACCCCAGTGCCTTTCTGAAAGGACAATGGTGATAGCACCACACAATGCAATTAATTAAGAGTGTTACTAACCCATTGTATCCATCAACAATCTTAAGTATTCTCTCCTTCATTTCTTCGAAGGGAATCGACTCCACGTTAGGGTTGGCAGGCCCTCGCTGCTCTGGGGCCGACGCTCGGAAATCCTCCATTACTTTCTCCAGTTTGAATATGAAGTAGCTTTTAAACTGAGACCAGGACACCCTGAATAGGCGACAATATGGAGCATTAGTAACTCAAATACACAGACAACTACAATTTGTAAGGAACAAGATCCGCCGGTCATGATTCTCTTTATTACACGGCCACCGACCAAAAGAATAAGCATGAAATTGCTTTATTATGTGTTAAAAGACCAGTGTGATAAAAGAGACATGCTATGTAGGACGAAAAAAACAAAAACAAATGGCCACACAGTTCTGTGGGTCACTATACAAACACTATATCTCAACAGAACTCAACATAATAATAATAAGCAGGTATTTCAGAGACAGATACAATTTGATCTGTCGATACGCATCTGACTATGTATTCTCACAATTACTTAATGTGAGGGAAAAATGAGGGCAGGTCGTCTAAAGCAGATCTAGTCGATAAGGACAAAGTTCAGTGTGTTTTGGAACAAAACCAAAAGTGCTGTGGTGTTATAATAAACCACCTTGTGGTATTACTGAGAAAAGCATTGATGATTTAAACAAACCACTGAAACAGGTTCTGTGCCCCTCTTAAATCACTCACAGATATCTGGAGGTACTTACAGGGTTTCCCCGGTCTTCGCAATATGGCACAAAAACTGGTCCAACTCTGGAGACGCTTCTTTCTTCACCTTCTTGTCAAAATCTGCAGAAAACACAATAATAAGATCACATTGTCGAATTCATATGAATATCTGTAATGGACACAATCCGGACATCTTAGTTCTGGAGTGCATTTAACTGCAAAATCTTATAACACCTTAAATTCTAAATCTAGTTAGTCCATTCTGACCCTAAATCCGCTTTTATGGAAAAAGGTGCAGGTTTTAATTAGCTCCATCTAATATAATAGTTAACTACAATGCACCAGTTTCAGGTCATCTACAAGTTCCAAATTCAGACAGTATTTTCTTTTCTACACCTATTCAGAGCACAAGTAGTCTTGGAATAACATGCATGCTTTTATGAAAATTATGAGAAAAATGTATCCTAACTGATATTTTCAAGTTCCAAGTGTGATATTTCATGGCCACTTCTATTTAGACCTCTCAGAGTATAACTATAACCAGCCCAACCCTGAACTATGATGACAAATATGAGAAAATATTAAATCCTTTTCCTAACACGCTTACATAAGAGCTAATACAGGCTAAATAAAGCTGATGTCATTTAAAAATCACCAAAACTATACTATTCTATACATTATATTTACACTTACTACACTATAAATATAAACACACACACACACATACGTACATTTAAAGAGAAATGAATGATTATTTACGCTATAAGCGTAGAGCTGAGAGTACAACTTCAGTTAGGATGTAAATGCCAAATTTTTTTTTAAAAAAATCACGTTATAAAGAAAATTTAAAAAGAAAATCAGACTTTACTATTAAATTATTCACTAATTTAGAGTTAACCCGATGAGTAAAATATAGTTGAATCAGCTCTACATCATCCTGAACCACTAATTAGTTCTCAATCAAAAATAAGTCTTGTTTATTAACGTATTACTTACCTATCCCGTCAGAAAATACAGAAGTTATAAAACAGGAGGATGAAACCTGTTCATCTGCTCTTAACACACAACAGACCTCGAAAAACAGTAAAAGCCATTTAGCCACAGGCCATGCTAACATGAGCTAACTCACATTATAAGCACATATAACTCCTCTCTAAACTCACGCAGACCACCTCAACACACACAACCGGGTACCTTTAAGAGCTTCCAAAAGAGTGTCTATCTCCATGTCTGTGTTGTTGTCCCTGTCTCCAGCTGAAAATCGAGAGCTGACGGCTGCTGTTGAGCTCAGTGAAGAAGAGGACAGGGGAAACAAATATGGCGGCGACTGCGACGTCACTGCCGGCCGCTCTTCAGGATCGCTGACTGTTGCGCAATAGTATGTCTGCGTCTCAAAATCCAGTCAGCTGTCTACCTAGACATCATTTTTGGGACATTGTAGTAGCTGTACCGATGCAGTGTTTTTGTAGATGTGCCTCACAACCTTATAAGCTGCCTACGTAGACCTAATTTTGGAGCACAATAGGCGCGTTCTAAGCAAAGTGTGTGTCTGTCCATAAATGCTGTGAAGGTAGGCAGCTCACTAGGTTTTGAACATGGCCTTAATGTCTTGTGCCGACTGACTGGAAATATTAGCCTATTTATAATTGAACGCTCATCTCTGTATTTATTTAAAAACAGGTATGACTTATCTCGCTCTGGAATTTGAATTTACTTTTAAAATGGTAAAACTTACTTTTTACTACACTAACCACTAGCCCACCTAAATACCACACCAGCTTATATATATATATATATATATATATATATATATATATATATATATATATATATATATATATATATATATATATATAAATAATTTATTTTTAAATGTTAATGAAAGTAATTAAGTCTTCCTAAGCATATTGTCTGACCAATAGAATTTAATATAAATTCTTTATATTATCTTATCAAAAAACTTAACATTTCAATACAGTCACATAATACAAAGCCAAATTAATATTAAATGCATATTTATTTATTACATTTCTGACATACACACTTCTGTATAAAAGGACAATAATACATACAATAAAAGACATTGAGAAAGACAGAAAAGCACACTTGATACAATGAACATCGCTGGTGCACCTCTTGACACAGAGATAACATGAGATGTATAATAGTCCCCTGAGTTTCCAGTTAAATAAATCTCATCACTGATCCCAGACCAGTGACAGGAGGCTGGAAACTGGTCACACATATAATTAAGCACATTGTGCTAAATGAACATATCAAAACACACAACAAAACACTTACAACACACTCTCCCCCTTTACAATGTTTGCACTTTCACACACAAACAGTCAACAAATTAAAAGGCTGCAATTACACAAAATAAAATTATTTTAGAATGTAAAAAAAGAAAAGAAAAAGGAAATGGGTAAACTGATCATACTGGGTCCAGAGAGTTTGTTTTGTTAAACTAATCTTGTTGCCATTTTAACTTATCTTTCATGTTACTTTCTCCAAACTCAGTATTTGTATTAAAAAAAAAAAAAAAAAAGTGCAATTAACTGCAAACTGTACATCTGTGTATTATTTTATTGTTTTGTCATAGTGTTGTTTATATATAAAATACTGTCATGATGTACAAACCTTTCTAATCTAAACATTTATTTTATATTATCACATTAATTTAATCCCCCCATGACAGAAGTTCAAACTCCTAACAAAACACATCATAAAACAACAAAATGTGTCCTCTGAAATTGACCAGACTGAATATTGTTAAAAATATTTTAACACTCAGCTCTCATAAACTGGTAGATTATCCTAAAAGGACATTCCGCCACATATTCAACATCAAATTCATTATGTCCATCAGAATAGGCTTGTCATATCAAAATATAGGACATTGGACTTAATTGGAATTAATTGGAATTCTACAAAAAGGCCTTGTGATATATATATATATATATATATATATATATATATATATATATATATATATATATATATATATATATATATATATATATATATATATATATATATATATATATATATATACACACACACACACACACATGTACAGTATATTAAAATGCAACCCCAAAGAAAACATTACAACATCAGACTCCTAGTCCTTTCTAATCTCACTAACAAGTCATCTTCAATGTAAACAGTGTGAACATCCACCATTAAGGCTGTGCTTAAACTGAATGTACATCTTACTGAGTTCTAAAGGCTGACAGGCTAATTCTCTTTGGTTGTTTCTTCGTGCTACAATCATTTTTGTGGCTTGAAAACAAGGTGTTATCTCATGCTATTAAGCAGAAGAATGCACAAACAAATCGGTGCAGCCACTTAAGTACATGAATTAGATAAAGTGTTCTGAGACACAAATGCTCAAATTGTGTAATACTAGACTTAAACTAGATGCTGAAAAATGGTACAACACAGTTGTAAATAAACAGCTCTGAATCCGTATTTTTGGATTTGCTGAAAACAGCTTTGCCAACGAGTCTCTCATATTCACATTCAGATGGTTGGTTACCCACAGTTGGAGGCACTCGATGCATTTGGTTACATCTCTATCTCCATCCAGCAGACCAAAACTGCTGCTTGTTCCCGCTTAAATCTCCAACTCCGCTGGCTCATGAAGCTCATACTGGGCCTAATGGACCAAATGTAGCTTGCATCTGGCATTGCTCATCTTCAATGAAAAAACAAAACAAAAACACTCTGATCCAAGCAGCAGGCAGAGACTCTTCCACATGATGTTGAAATGCAACTGAGGCTCATTTCTCGTGTGCCAGTCGGACATGGCGCACCACTTTTTTCTCATAAACAGCCCTCATGGTCTTCTCGATCTGTTTGAGGAACACCTGCGGTATTCTTCCACAAAGGGTGTTAACTGTGTCTAGGAACTTAGTCTGAAGAGGGTAAAACAAAGACTGGAACATGTTCTCCTCAAAGGGATACTGAAAGAGAAGATGAAATACATAAGCAACTGCTTTGGTATAATTGCAGAGGCACAGTGAACTAGGTCCATATTTCATATCTGACTGAATTTTGAACAGCAGAGGGGCCCACGTGACTCAACCATCCAAAAGGCTTCCTCTTGAAGAGATGCTTTCCTGCTATTAGCCTTCAAGGAGAGATTCAAGGAGACTGCACTCTGAATGCACAATGCAACACTTCTATTTATTCTCATATGATTCAACACCCTCAGGATTTGATTTGTTAGCACTGAAAAATTAGAACGTGGCCTGAGCAAGCAAAGCCAAATGGTTCCGTGTATAAATATTATGTATATTTGAGTACACACAGAAATATTTGCATGTATATACTGTATATATATACAAAAATAATACATTGTTCTTAAATATATACATGCATGTGTGTCTATTTACACACAATAATTATACACCGTACACACACACTTTTGGATGCGATCAATCGAATTGACAGCACTAATAAATATATATATATATATATATATATATATATATATATATATATGTGTGTGTGTGTGTGTGTGTGTGTGTGTGTGTGTAATATATATATACAATGTAACTATACACATCACAACATGTAAATAGGATAATGTTGGTGTTATTTTGTCATTTATTGAGCAGTAGGCTAGATGGAGCCGTTTACCTCCAGTCTTTGTGCTAAACTAGGCTAGCGGTGGGTGCGTCAGACAAAAATGGTATGTATGGACTTCTCTGGGGGATACAGTGAATAAGCCGGCGTGTTCCTTTAAGCAGCACAAATGAAGGATCACTGGAGTAATGGCTACTATGGCTATAGACAGTTATTTGAAATAATAATAATATTTAGCAATAATACAGTTTTTGTATTTTTGATGCAGCCTGGGTGAGCATAAGAGTCTCCTTTCAAAAACATTTAAATCATCCAAGCGAGTAAAATTTTTGAATGGTAGTGTACATATATAATTATCATCAATCTGACAGCCATTCTATTAGTTCTATCATATAACGGTCTCCTGAAAAGACAGTGCCAGCTCACCTCACGTATGGCATCATACACCACTCTGAATGCGGGCTGCTTGTCGTCATGGTACACTCCACGGTTACCATGAAGAATAGACACTCCCTCCTCTTCCGCAGCTTTGCAATTGCTTCCATACATGCAGTGATCTGGCCTGTAGTTCCACTGGCATGGAAATATGTACAAACACTCTGTAAACACAAAGTAAAATATTCAATGTTTTATCTAAACTGCAAAATAACATAGCTATGCAGCACTTGAGCTGAGAATCGTCATTTTTCTTCTATTTGTTGTTGTGTGTAGTTGTGCTAGTCTTTTGGACCAGTTCCATTACAGTTGTCAAACAAGCACTACCCTTGCCAAATGTCACACCAATTTAGAGACTTTAATAACATCACCTGTCAGTATCTGTTCCAGTCAAGATAAGTGTTTATCTACACAAAGGTTCTTATCTCTATAAAAACCCAGATAAAACGACAACATTCAGGAGGGCATAAAAAGAGAGAGAGAGAAAATCTTTTTTATGTTCTGGGAAGAGTACAAATGGAAAGATGTCGCTTCAGGCTCTGCACTAAAAATAACGATCAGACTTGGAAAGTTTAGTTGACATGTTCGTGATACAAAGCTGCAATGCTTCACATAAAGAATAATGGCTTTTCAATTTGGATTTAAGCCTCCAGCAAAAACACAATTAAACTAGTGCTGTAACACTAGAGTGCAAATCAACAAAAAAAGGAAACAGGTTTGTATGCAAGTTTAAATGATGCACATGGAAAAAAAACTTTCCCTTACTTTTTGTGTGCCTGTCTAACCATGGATTATCCCGCTTATACCATGGTCATTTGCAAGCATTGTTATTGATGTTTGCAGCGCAATATTTGACCTTCCAGCCAATCAGAATCGAGTATTCAAACAGACCATGGTATAAAGTATATTCACCATGGCTTTTACAAGATACTCCAAGGTACTTTAAAGAGGTAATCAACAATAGGACTTGAATTTTAATAAATGGGTCTTCAAAACATACTATTAGTGTAGTACATGCCAAAAACAATGTTTTTTGATATATACCTCTGTATTTTGCAAGATAATTCAAGAGCTTCAAAGAATACTATGGCACATATCCAAAAACATGGTTTTAATGTAGTGCATGTAAAAAAACCAAGGTATTTTGATATATACCATAGTATTTACAACACACCATGGTACATTGTTCTTTTTTGAGCAAACACACATGTACCTGGATTATAGTGGAAGATGATGTTGAGGAGGTCTTGGTCTCCCCATGTGATGTGGTTCTTGTATTTCTGATAGAGAGGGTGTAGCAGATTTTCCCATGACAGACCGCTGGCGATCATGCTGTTCTGTAAAATCAATAGTGGCAGGTTATTTTCTTCAACAGTGAGTCTGGCAGCCACTTTTCAGACAGCTGTTGATATGGAAATTGAGTTTTTTTTCAGAAGAAGAAATTTTCTTTTTGTCCCCCAGACAGCCATAAAAATGTGCTTGGGTTGGAAATTACAGTTCTAGCTGAGTTACAGACACATGCTAATCCAGACTGCTGTCACCCACTCTCTCTCTCTCTCTCGCTCTCTGGATGGCAATCAGTAGACTTCCATCACTGCCTACTAAAAACAGCCTGAGGTTAAAAGGGTTTAAATGTGAAAAGAAACCTCAGAAGATATGCGAATGCCAAAGCCTCAGCCCACTACTAAGAGGAATAAACTATATAAGGAAAACACTGGCAATATATAGTTATAACTAAGCACAAAAGCAAAAATCTATGAAATCTAAAATATTTGCATTATTTATGTTTGATATACATTTGTATAAATCATAATGTATTTGATAGAGATGCACCAATATTAACATTTTGGCTGATACCGATAATAGCTATAGTAGATAACCGATAAATGCCATATATTAAAAGTTTTATGTCTAAATAAATACAAATATAAAGAACTAAAAACTTAAATTAGACGTTTTTAAAGCCACAATATGTAATTTTTCGCAGCTAGATGTCGCTTATTCAAAACTAAGGCGTAGCTTGATGACGCCTTGATTTCACAGAGCTTTTATTATGCCGCAGACGAATGCTTTCACTTTTTCTGGCGTATGTGGGGTAACGCATCGCTGTTTTATCATATTAGTTTGCCGTCAACTATGCAAATGAGAAAATAATGCGTAACTGGTGCCTGCTACGTTCCCAAATGCACACTTAACTCATCACATGTGAACTGAGATGCGGAGCTGATCATGTTCTGGTCACGTGAGCGAAGCAAACAGAGTCGTTTGTGATTTAATAACCCCTTATTGAGCTTTCGATTTTAGTTTGTTTGACAGCAGGCGCAAAACATGTCATTAAAGACTTTTTATGTTATTATGAGAAGTTTAAATATATTTTCAAATATATTTTGCCACAGTATGAATGGGAAGCACTGAAATCTATTTGTGGCGGTCAATGTTGATATTGTGGCGGGCCGCTACAAATAAATCAATGTATGGGAAACACTGCATTCGAGTGTGTTGAAAGTTGATGCTACTTTGTGTGTTCGCTTGGCGGCTACTATGAGACACTTGTTGCACACTGCAGTAAGCTAGATCGATATTAGGCATGGTAAAACATGGTATTTGTGGTAAATCAAGAAAACGAGATTTAAACAACGAGACTAACTGTGTTGAGCTATATAACAATGATTAGTTTTCTGTCGATGAATGTATCCAAACAGTTGCTCACCTGTCTAATCAAACACATAATATATTAAAATGTCTTTGGTGTTTCCATGGTTTCTACAAAATAAAATTGGAAATTGACCAGGCCAGACATGATGTCATTGATAGGTGACGCACGGACATGGTTTTATTATTTCTCTGGATTTAAAAATTCTTGGAAACATTTGGGATAATGTAAAGTACACAAGTCAACAAAATATATAACATTGTTCTAGTGGTTTTTGGATATTTTAATCCAAAAATCTTACATATTGTGCCATTAAATGCTAGAAATTGAATTTAAAGACTATTTAAGCATCACATTATAATGTACAGTATGAAAAATGGATATAGATTTGCCAAAGATTACATTTAACAGTAAATTATTAGTGCTTTTAAAGATTACCTTTGCTGTCACTTAAAGGTAATCTAGAATTAAATACAATATTGCCTGGTACTGACAAAATAAAATAAAAATCTCAAATATAAAATAAAGACTTTTATTATTTCTAGTATTTAAAGTATAAAAAACAGCTATGTGGACTAGGATTTTGGACTACTGAAATTTCACCATAACCAGAGTTACTAAGTGACCATCAAAATTCAAGTCAAGTCAATTGTATTGTTCCTTACCCTGAACAGAGTGCTACGGATCCGTGTGAGGTTCATTAGCATGACCCCCGAATTCACCCCTGTCACTCCATAAAAAGGGTGCCTTGCGAAGCGGCTATACCATCCAATCTTGGGGATCTCGTGCTCTGGGGCCATGGCAGCTAGCTGAGTGCTGTTGAAAGCCTTCAGAAACTTCCAGATGTCATCCATAGGGCGGAGAAACAGAACATCTGTGTCCACGTACAACAGCGAGTCCACGTCCTTCAGGATTACCTGATATCAGAAGAAATACTTGGTTACAGTCAGTGTGCTGAGATGGAAAACACAAACAAATGAAGAAAAAGCATTAAGCAGCAGGGACCTACAGGAAGAAACAGCCTCTGGGCAGCACATGGCTTGAAGAGTTTCTTCCATTCATCTGCATTCCCCACAGAGAAGGTGATTGGATATATTCTGTAGTGAAACCTGGAGGACACCGTCTGAGGCCACACACTGAACTGTGAGAAGAAATGGAAAGAATCAGTCAATGTCATGACTGTCAGGCTTCGGTAAACTGCACATCTATTGCTTACAGGTGTATCGTTTGTAAGAATTGTGATTTATAGAATGTAATTCAGAAGTCCTGAAGAGATCTATACCCATACTGTTATACCTTGTTCTAACTAACTAGGACATGGCATGTTTTCATTTCACTTTTTCAAACTTCAGGAACTTTTGGGAGTGGGACTTGGGCGCTGAACATGCTGATTGGTTGAGTTCAACCAGCATTTTGATTGGTTGACTGCAGCATTTTATTTCAACCATCGTTTTAAAGGAGCAGCAGGGCTCGACAATAAGGACTGCCCGATGGCCGGTGTGAACGACACTCTGGCCAGTTGAAGGAACTGTCACTTGCCCACTCGGGCCAGTGCTGCATCTTCGTCGAAGTTGATGATAGTTGATTGCGTATTTTTTAAGCCTTGCCAATTTAAATATTCAAGCGCACATAGACAAGAAAGTGTCTCTCAGTTTAGTACTTGTGCGGCTCGCACACATACGCGCCCAAGTGTCTCACAGCGCCTGACTTGTCAAGTATCTTCGTCAACATAGTCGGTTATGTCTTAAGTGATTGTAAACATGAAATTTGCCAATTTTTTGGGTCATTTTCACAATTTTCATGGCCCACAGAATATCTTGAATAAATATCTAAACATGCAATACATCAAAAGAAAGAACAGACCCTTTTTTAATCAACACTTGAATGTGGGTAAGTTTCATGAAAAAAAGCAACATTGAGAAAAAAAAGATGAGAAAAATCGCGTTTTTGACAAAGACTACATCCAGATGGGATTCAGAACGATAATCAAATCACAGATGGAGTAAATGGATTCCATCAACACCCCCAAAGCTTCACAGCAACGTTAGCTCGTCCTGCATCGACATTTCAATCAAAAACATTTTTGATTTAGATGCTGTTTAATGTTGACGACTGCATTATTTTTCAGATGCATCTGCTTATATGAGATCGCTTGTTTCCAAGTAGTGCTCGCTGCAGAGCATCTGGAGCTCAAGGGTGGGGCTTAACCTGTTTAATAGATGGAGAGATAGGGTTATGGGTAGGGTTAGGGTGTGGTTAGGGGATGCAGCTCCACCCATCATGCCCACAGTAGGTCACTTTATACCGCGACAGGAACACAGACAACAACAGGTCTGGGGGGGTGGGGGGTTTGGGGGAGTGGGGGGGGGGATGGAGTTCCTGGGACAAATTGTTCTGGGTAATTTTGGTGGAAACAGAGCTAATGCCAACAGAAAGATATGTATTATCACCATAAACTGCACAGGCCTAACAATATGCAAAATTATTCAGAATAGGAACTGATCATTTAAAAAAAAAAAAATGCATTACCACTCTAACACATGGAACAAACATTGGGTAAAAAAAAATGTATACAAATATTATATTATTATTTTACCACTGTCTGTCTGAATACTTGATTCTGACTGGCTGGAAGGTGTGCATTAAAACAGTTTAATGCAAATAGTTCTGGACAATTTAATCCCCGTTCTATATTAATGTGCTGCTTTCATTGAAGCACACACTCACATCACTCGCACACCGGGATCGGAGATTGTGAAACAGAAACATTCGGGAGCACAGAAAATTATCAATGCTGCCCCGTGGCTTTTATTAATGAAATAGATTCGCTACATTATATTTCTCAGCAAACAGGGCTCTTTATCTCGGTGTTTGATTTAATGCGGGCAGAATAACCTCAATTTTTATTGTAAATTCAACTGTGTAAATTTATTTAGATGCATGTCAAAAACAAAAGATATGAAAGCCATTTTTTTCTTTTCTTATAAATGTCGAAAAATCAACTTGGTTGCATTTTATTATTCTCATTATTCTAGCTTCGTCTTTTTTCCAGCAGTCCGTGATCCCATCAGAAAAGACCTTTAACCCATTTTTCATAACAAATCAGTTAAGAACCACTGGTTTATAATATCCTGCTGATAGCCAAATAACTACTGCTGAAAAGGCTGCAGAAAAAGAGGAAATTTTTGAATAACAAGCATGACACTGCATTCCTTCTCTCTTCAAAGCCTTCAGTTCCTTTATCTTCAGCAATACGGCGCAGGAATAGATCAAGATCAGCTCACGGCCAGAGGGCACCTCTCAAAAAGCATCAGCTGTCTAAATGTAAAAAACAATGTAGTGTTATTTTCAATGTAAACCATTAGGACTGTGGAGAAAGACCACTCTACCAGAAACCAGCATGGTTAAGAGATTGATAGATTCATGAGGTTTCTCACGTTACTCTCCTCACCAGATTGGTTGTCAGGGTTAGCCTGTCATTGTCTGAGGGTTACCACAAAGCCACTAGTACAATAGAATTGACAGTCAGGGTTCTGTCAAAGGTCGGTTTAAATAACTAGTTAAGGATCTAAAAAGACAATCATTATGATTATAATTACTATTATTAATATCACATGAGCAAGAGCTTTGTTATTGGAGGTTTGCAAAAGGTTCAGAACCCCAATATAAGCAATAATTATAGTGAGTTTGCCTTAGCAAAGCACTGGAAAAAATATGAATTTTACCAAAATAATTAATAATAAACTGAACTGGCCAACCCTAAAACTTCAGGATGTACAGCATCATTTAATGAAACAAAACAGTAATCAAAATGATTTGTTCTCAGAGCAAATATATACAGCCCTTTTAGTTATATTGGCATATTATATTAAGAGATTTTAGTTGCAAGGAAAAGAATCAGAGTGAAGCAATAGTCCATCAAATTATGCCCAAAATGTGTGCCAGATTTTTTGAGAGCTGCATAGTTAGGGGATGAAACTTTGTCTGAAAGTCAGATATCCATTGCGAAGCTTTCCTAAGATTAAAGATATGCCTTAGATAAGTAAAGATACTCAAAACACTGGAAAATAAACATTGGATAAATAAAATAAATGAAAACACACCTGTCAGCTAGACATTACAATCAACTTTTTAAAAAAAATCCTAAGACAGCCACAGCAAAGAAGAAAGAATCATGGGACATGCTCTCACCCCTTTTTCAAATTGTTCAGCCAAGTCCTCCTCTGCAAAGATGTGAAATTTGATCTTCTTTATGCTGAAGAGCAGTGCTGACTTCACCATGTTGAGCGTTTCATCTAGACGGTTCCCACAAGCCACCACTGCCAGGTGCATGACATCCTCTGCTCGTGTGACCTTTGACACAGGGTGCCCCACCTCACTTTTCTGCCTAGAGGTAAAGAAAAAAAAGCTTAAAATCCATCCAAACCGTGACATCAACAACAAAAAACATCTGGTACAAATCAGCTGGGTCAAACCATGAGACAACATGGTCGTGAAATACTCCTTATTCTGTACACGATTCCTCTGGCACATGGAATGATTCAAGGGTAAACAATTCTGAGTCAGAGTCAGATTTGCAACCAACTTGATCAGAGAGCACACAAGGGAAACCGTATAAAAAATGTTAAAAAACGATTCACGATTTCGATTTCGTCTTTTTTTGAATGTTTAACTAGTCAACTTAAAAACGTAACTACAATATGATTCAGCTAACATTCTCTTTATTAACCATCTGGTTAAAGAAGTTCTATTCCAAATGCATCACGCCTGAAGTGATCATCATGGTGTAAATATAAACTATAAATATTTTGCAGAAAATATGCATGTAATATGAAGGCAAATATTGTATAAACATATCCTAAATCTTAAACATATCCTATATTCTAAGAAATAATATAAAATAAGAAAAATGCTAAATATTTCTTATCCAAAAATTAATAGAAATAAATAACACCATTAATAGGCTATTGTTAATAACAAATGCTTTGTAAAGACAGAAAATAACCGCACCTTTCAGCCTGTCACCATCATGCAAACATGAAATATCAAACATACAGTAGTAGTTCTTTACAGGTTTTTGCATTCCATTGCGCTTTTTTCCTATTGTTTTTATGTTCGGCGGACGTGTTTGGCTGTTGCACTCGTGTCTTGCATCTTTAGCAGCGTCTCACCCATGAAGCAGCATTCTAAAATGCGGCACTCAAGTTAGAAGAAAGTTCAACTCGTGTCTAATATCTTTGCTTTGTTCTCATTCCACTGCCAAAACATTCAATTCGAATTAATCCGAAAAATCTTCCAGCCTTACAAAGAACACATTTTTGTGGTTACCAATGCGAGACGAAGGTCAGATTCACTATGATAAGCGTTTATATTTTAGACCTACCTAGTGGGATGTTTTTTTGGCATGAAATTCCGTGATTTGTCCGTGCGTGTCTTGTCATATCTATAAATAGAAAAGATGCTCTGGCGACTTGTGTATGGTGTGGGGGTGACATGTTAGTTGTCACAACGGTTAACATGGAGCACGCTAAGTCTCGAACCTCCAGGGAATGAAACACTGAATAATGGAGAGTCTGCTGGCAAAAAGAGAATGCAACAGAGCTCGTAATAAAACGAGAATCAACATTGGCTTGGATTTTCAGAGATGGCGAGAACTGAGGGATTTGAAATGTAAAAGCAATGTGGAGATGCCATTTTTATTACTCAACAGGGGAGTTAGGTATTTTAATTAAACAGATAAACTGCCATATGTAGCTCTCTATCAGATTTAATTGTAAACCATTATCTATTGTGAAGGGTCATTTAAGTATGGATGCAGTAATGTCTTCAGCTAGTCAGCTTGAGATCCTTTCCATACAAATTGGTTATATCTCTTAAGCCTAGTAGTTAATGTTTTATGAGTAGTAGGTTAACCATATTCATTCACACAGTCACACAGAGCCAGAGCACAACCAAAACAATGTTCTTCCGCAAAACCGCTAGAGTGCTTACTATGGGCCCTATCATACACCTGGCGCAATGCAACACAAGTGTTTTTTGCTAGTTTCAGCCCGACGCAGTTATCATTTTCATGTCCAGCGCCACCTTGTTTAAATAGCAAATACACTCACGTCCATCTGTTCGCCGTGCTATTTTGAGGCAACTGAAAACGACTGCACTATTGACCAACAAAACCCAGTCAAAGTCAATAGCACAGTATTTTGTGCTATTTAAAGGGTGCGTTAGTAATATGCACCCACAGCCGGGTGCACAACGGGCGTACACTCTGCTTATTACACACACAGGGATGCAAACGTTTTTAAATATTAAAAATTAAAGGATTCCTCTCTGGAGAAGCGTTCAGTCTTTCCGCTCGCAAATTACGCCATGTAAATAGCGAATCCGCCATGGTGCAAGCGCAACTGGCTTTTAAAGGGAATGGGAGATGACACTCTGATTGACTTATTGCACGTTACACCCATAACACGTCCGTCTAGCACATGTTTACATAGAAAAACAATGGAAAATGACTGCAGTAGAACGCAAAAACATGTCCTGTTTGAACCGGTTTAGACAGTCTGCAAAATATGTCGTTGGTCGGTTCCGACCAAGGTGGGATAAATATTGATAAATATGGGAAAAAATATAGTGATCATATTTTTTGCCATATCTCCCAGACCTACTTTGAAGACAATAGGAGACATTAAACATGCAGATGAGTAGCACTCATGACTTAAGTGACCCAGTGTTTCACTTGAGTCTGTAATAAAATTGTTATTGGTGTGGTGTTTGCTTTTGTGATTCATGTTGAGTCTCTATCACTCCAGGGAAGTAAACTCTCTAACCCTCTAAGCTCTACCCAAGAGATGACCTCTGGGAAAAAAAGTCCTTCATTTATCCAAGGCTTTGGTGGAGGAAACAAATTCATACCGCAAGAAAAGCACGCAGCCTTTCAGACAGACTTCAAAGAGCTTCCATTAAGCCAAGGACATGCAAACACTCTCGCTCTCATTTCAACTCAAACACAGACCTTGATATGAAGTGAAATAAAGAAAAGGAAAACATGGAAACACCTTGGGGTTTGACAACAGGGAAGCAGGGATGTTTTCACACCTGAAAGTTAATTTTCGGATTTTTCTGCCAATTATAGATTATAGACTAGTAGCACAAAAGACTGTAGAATCTGCTTTGAAGGCTGTGGTTTCCTGTGGAAAAAGCTTCCTTTGTTTACACCACTTCAAATAAGGCAACAGGAATTGCATCAATGTTCTGATTGAATGATATCAAACAATTTATTCTTTTAATTTCTTCAATCATTTGTCCAATATTTAGTGGCATTTACTTTCTGACCAACATTTCAAGCATTAGACCAACACACTACTGAATTTGGCACCGTTTTTTAATCGACATGAAATGTTCACATGCTCTGATCTTATAAAAATTCTTGCAGTCTGAGTGGACACATCTGGAAACATTTAGACTGTGGAAGGCTGAATTAAATATTGCATTCCTTATTGAGCAAAAGTTGAGTTCCTGTAAAAGTTAATGCTGACACTGATGTTCCTTGTTGAGCGATACAATTGATTGTAGACAAAGTGAAGATAACTGGCAACATGAAATCAAATTAAAAGTGATCCGAAAATGAAATATGGTTGGTTTCTATTGTGTCTACTCTCTAACTTCATTGTGACCAATATGAAGTGCATCTCTTCATTTAGCTTCTATTAGATCATTATTGATTATTTGTGTGAATCACTCTTAAAATAATTTATGTAAATAGATGCATTATTTATGTAAAAAGGGGTTCATTTATGCAAGAATGGTTTTACAAATGATTTGCACAGAAATGTATCCATTGTACACAGAAAACTATGAAAGAATTTTGAGAGGATATTGACTCACCTCTGATTGGCTATTGCATTCAAGAAATCAACAGTGATTGGCTACATTACTCAATGCTGCAAAAACACACTGTAAATAGAAACTTTTGACGCTCTCCAGAGCCCAACACAAATACACACTGTAGTGTTTGCCACATCTATTTTGCCAATATGATATTATTACAGTATTTAAGTTAAGGAATAGATTAAGGACAGGTCGCCACAATGATATCTGTCAGAATAGACTATTTTTGTTTCCAATAGGATTTGATAGCGATGAATCGAAATTATGCTGCACTTCACACTGGATTATGGAAGCTTTAGAGGTTTGTGCACAGTGGACATTACAGTCGCTAATTTAATCCTAAAACTTAAAAACAAAACAATGAAAACACCAAGGATAGATCCCAAAAAAAACAAAAAACATACAGAACAAATATACTGGCTGAATAAAGCCAGGCCCTCATGGCTGCGTGTATGGAATTCAGAGAGTGCTTTTCTTATAGCTATTCACCGCACTCCATAATCTATACGACCAAATTATTAGCAATTTTTCCCCTCTTCAGAATGTCTGCATGCCTGTCCTGGCAGAGCCAGCTTTTCAGTGGCAACTTGCTTCAGGCTAGAAGACAAAGACTGCAGAGGAGGAATCAACTCATCGAGAGGCACGGGTGGCAATGGAGAGATATTTGGCATTCCGTGTAGAAACGGTATAAAAAAAAAAAAAAGAGGATAGAGAGAGAGAGAGAGAGAGAGAGAGAGAGGCACACACAAATGGAGGGCTCTTAGTCTTCCTCCATGACATGTTTATGGCTTTATATAATGTAGCTGCCATGCAGCAGTTGCCTCTAGTCATAGCTGCATTACAGATGACAGAACGAGCTATTCGTTTGACAGTTAGTAGACATTTATTTCTAGGTGCGGCAAAAACGGTTGCAGTGTTTTGCGATTATGGCAGAGAAAGGTGTTATGAGCACCCAGCTTTCCAGTAATGCAGGTTCTTTTGGGAAAAGGTGTGAAAGAAACGTGAATGACAATTAAGTAAACTTGCAGAAGTACATTTTAATTCATTATACTAAAAGAACAGTTCACAGTGTTCACATTTACTCATTCCAAACCTGCATGCCTTTCTTTGTTCTTTGGAGCAAAATGATGTGTTTTGAAAAATGCTTTTTTTTGTAAATACAATGAAAGTCAATGGGAGCTAATGTTGTTTCGAGTTAAAGGTTCACACAAAAATGTAAAATTCTGTCATTCATTTCTCACCCTCATGACGTTCCAAACCCGTAAGACTTTCGTTCATCTTTGGAACACAAATGAAGATATTTTCGATGAAATCTAAAAGATATATGTTCCTCCATTGACAGCTACACAACAATTTGACACTTCAAAAAGTTCATAAAGAGATTGTAAAACTAATCCATACGAATCAAGTGGTTTAGTCCAAATTTTCTGAAGAGACAAGATTGCTTTATATGATGAACAGATTAAATTTAGGATTTTATTCACACATATTTTTGGCTAACCCAGAAGTTGGCATGACCCTGGTTCTCCCGACTCTCTCTTTTTTTTTTTTACATAGGCTATAAATAAACTACATCACGGTCACATGACTTCAAAGTCACCACCACCATTAAAGGGATAGTTCACCCAAAAATTAAAATTACCCCATGATTTACTCACCCTCAAGCCATCCAAGTGTATAAGACATTCTTTTTTAAGACAAATACAATCGAAGTTATATTAAAAATGTCCAATCATTATAATGGCAATGAATGGCAGCCCAAAATTTGAAGCCCAAAAAAATGCATCCATCCATTATAAAAGTAATCCATACAGCTCCAGGGGGTTAATAAAGGCCTTCTGAAGTGAATGTATGGGTTTTTGTAAGATATAAAGTTATAAAGTAAAATATCTACAGTAGCTTCCGCCAGACCGCCTTCCGTATTCAACTTATGAAAAAAGCGTAACTGGCACGGCGATGAAGTTGGTTTGCTGCAAGAGGCGTTAAACTTATGATGGATGGATGCACTTTTTTGGCCTTTAAATTTTGGGCTGCCATTCACTGCCATTATAATGCTTGGATTAGCCAGGACATTTTTTAATATAACTCCGATTGTATTTGTCTGAAAGAAGAATGTCATATACACCTAGGATGGCTTGAGGGTGAGTAAATGATGGGGTAATTTTTGGGTGAACTATCTCTTTTAAGCTTACAACAGTTCTTTTAGTCTTTATTTAAAAACATTTTCCACAGACCTTATTTTAGGCATTTAACCAAAAAAAACCCAATAAAAAAACCCATTGACAGGACGATGGAACTGAAAGTACTAACTCATTTCTGGGCCAACAAAAATACGTCATCCCTGCAGCACTCTATATTCTTAAAAATGTCTTCATACAGGTTTGATGTGACATGAGGTTGAATACATGAAGGAATTCTTTTTATAATACAACAATAAAAAGGTCTGGGATCAAAATGTTTGTGTTTGTTAGAGCCCTCAGGACAAAACAAACCCTTCAGGCCCCCTGAACGTGATGAAACATATCATCAGGGACACATTTGTCTGTTTTGCAACAGTGAGGCAGGAAGCACGTCTGGAGGATGCGCTTAAAAAAGGAAAAACTTGTGCGGAAGAGTTAATCACTTCTAAATAAAACAACAGGTCAAATAGGATGAGATGGCTTTGCCCCTCCCCCTTCCTCTGCGGAGATGGATAGGGAGCCAGGAATTAAGCGCATAGAGCGTTTTTCAAATCACACCCTCTCATCTGTCCTGTTTGTATGGTGGATCTGTTTAACTAATTCCACTGCTCTGCATTGGCCCTTTGCATTGTGGGTTTATCAGCAGAGAGCAGTCACAGGGGTGCGGAAGACGGATCACTGCTGGAAACCCAACAGGAGGGTCAAAGGGTTGAGATCTCTCACAACTGCAATTAGTGACGTTTATGTGAAGCTGTCAGAGGGCCGATAACATATGCTGCTGAAAGAAGACAAGCAATGAATATTAAACTCATCCTCGTTGCAGAATTGATTTCACACTATCAAAAAGGCATCCATCTATAGGTCGCCTACCTTTACGTGATTGATCTTACACTATCAAAATACTGACACAAATCAACCAATCTTCAGTTCACCTACAGGATAAATGTGACAGATCCTTTTTAATTATGTCTCAGAAGAGGCGGATCATCCTGATGAATAAACTACTCCATCCTCGAGTCACAAGGGACTGTGTGCACTCACTCCGTACAACCAATCATTGATTTAGTCCTTCGTTGAAGACCCTTTGGGAACGAGGCAAATGCATTCAAGGTGACCTTTTTAATAAAGCCGTAATGAAAATACAATTAAGATAATCGTGGTGCGCACAGGGGGCTCTTAGATTTGCCGTTGTAGCATGCGCAATGCACACTGGTCTCTGGTAAGATTTAAGACATTAGTGCATAGTAATCTGGATGTGGACAGTGCAAAAATTGTGTCATGCATGGGTCCCTTCTTGTTACATTAAGAAACAGAAGATTGCACAATCAGTTCAAGACATTCTTGCTAAAAAATCTCCATTGTCACAGCAGGCTTTTGACAAGAATGTCTGGTTGTATTTGCTGTGTTAACATCCAGGAAAAGGCCAATGATTCATGGGTTGCTATTGAAACATGTATTTGCATTGATTTGCAGTGATTGCAAATTACACTGAGGTCATAAATATCCTTGAGAATCAAACTAATGCACTTATAATATTTGAAAGAAAGCCTATCAACTTCAGTAGAAGAAAAAAACATGCATTATATTATACTATATTATATCACATGCATTATATTCAAAACGTCTTGAAACACACATGTATGCCTTCTGTTTTGGATCAAGCTGGTTGTTGATAATCAATGATGTTGCACTTGAAGAATTTCCTACCGAGTCTTTGCGATGACATTCCCTCCTCCTCTGCTGCTCAACTTCGGCTCTTTGCGGATTAGTTTCGGTGGTTTATGTGGTTCTTCGGGGGGTTGTTTCGCTTCTTTCGCCGGTGCAATATCCTCGACATGATTGAAGGATGGAAAATGTTTTTCTTTCGCAACTTCTTTCAGCGGCGGCTCATCCGCAGCGTTCCCCCCGAAAAAGTACAAAAGTAGAAAAACTCCAAAGCATACCGCGATCGCCACAATCTTGCTGTGAATTCTCATGGTGAAAAAGTGCTCTGTCCGCGTGTAAATGTCTCAACCATGGCTATGGTTAAAACATGGGGACATATTTGTAGTGTGCAGCCATACTTCTTCATTTGTACTGTGATGATGAAGACGATGCTGCTCAGCTTAGCGCCGATATCACACACGTATATGAATCTCTGAAGGCGGACCTTACACTCATTACCGTAACACTTGTAATACTTCTGTCATTAAACTACAGTCATTTAATACCCTAATACTGCCGCAAGTAGGAGAAACAATGTGGGGGGAAAAATATACTAATGTATATTTCATATAATATGAAACTTTTTATATTTTGTTCATATTCACAATCACTTATATTCTATTATATTGTATTATATTGTATTATAATATATTATATTATATGCATGTCTATAATATAAAAACTTTTTATATTTTGTTCATATTCACAATCACATATTATATTATATTATATTATATTATATTATATTATATTATATTATATTATATTATATTATATTATATTATTCATGTCTGGTTGCCAGGAGGATATTAACACTTTTTAATAATAATAATAATTATTATTATTATAATTATAATAGTCTTTGACAAAATAATGTTATTTTTATAGATTACATTGTTGTAAGTTCATTATTGTATGATGACAGCTATTGGTTACGCTTCTAACCTGATCAATTTCTCAAATAAAAGCAATCTGCTGAAGGAATTGTAAATATTTGATTTGATATTACATTAATTGCAATGTATTCCATCAGCTTTATTCCATGTATTCCAATGAGAAATTGAGTGTAATGTCAAAGTGAGTTTGTAGTCCTCCTTATATGTGGGATTACGGTAAAACATGGCCAGCAGAGAAAGCAGGAAGCAGGCCATGTGCTGCATATGTGTTACTGATGTTGTTTAGCGCATGTAAGTGTACACTGAAGAGGTGTGAAGGTATCAGTTTTGTTTTATAATGTTTATATCATTTGCCATTTCATTATTTATATCGTACTATACAATTTGAGAACGTTAAAGTCCAAATTAGTGCATGGAGCGTGTCCTGCCTGCTTTATGATGGCAAAAATATTGCATGCACAAATAACACAGGCAGACAGCTTGACAGCTGTTTATCTGCAGTGGCCTTTAGTTATCATTCAATTTATTATTTGGGTTTGTTTTCTACCCTGTGTGCATTAAATCAGTATAACGACTTTGGTTACTTGGATGACATTTATCGATGTTTTCTTTCATTTTAGTCCTCAATATTATCAGATTGTGTCTTAACTGGTTAATAACAATGTTGTGTTGAAATAGAATAAAGTTTCATTTAAAACTAATCACATCCAAGGGTTTTAAGGTACCAGTTGGCAAAGGTGTTTGTGTCTCATGGAGTTAAAATTAAATAGCCACAAGGTGGAGTTGTAAGCTGCCATATTCTTTCTTTTCTTCAGATATTATTGACTGAATGTCAAACACACAGGGACTGAACTATCTTCTTAAATTCATATTACAGTGCCAGGTAATTAATTTTCTTGTTTAGAAGCAACCTTCAGAGATTTGCACACAGTCCAAGTAATGGAAACCTACATTTTAACTGTAATTTTGCTAATTTATTAGTTGTTAAGTGAAATTGTGCCAAGATGACATGATTGATAGTACTATAGATTACCAGAATTAAAAAAAAAAGACATTTTAAGACTGTAAGGTAAATGATCTTGTAGGATGTCTTAATGTTAAATCAAACAATATTCCACTGGATAAACTGATACTCTGAAAATATGAATAATAAATAGACATTTTGTAGGATATTATTTGATTCTCAGATGATTCTTGTTTAATTTAATTATTAGGATTGTGTTGTACATTGTTGTATTATTATTATATTATATTATATAACATTTTTAATGCTAAATCAGAAACTATAAAAAAATATATTTTCTATTGGTAGAGGATTTTGTTTAATCCCATTAGGATTGGTTTCAAATTATAATACAATTTCATTAGCATTCCTTTAGTCTTTTTCCCCCCTGCCAACTATTGAGATGTCTGAATAATACTTTTTGTTTCTCTTGCAGTTCTTTGCTGTGTGTAATCATGATAACACCGGCGTTTGAACTGAGTCAAGATGCCAATTTCCTCACTGTGATTTTCCGTGTACCCTACACCAGAACATCTGAGTTTGACATCTACATCCAGGGAGAAGACTTGAAGTTCTATGCCAAGCCATACTTTCTCAGGTGACTCGCCTGCAAACGCCATGATTGACATTCAGTTATGCTAAAACACTGGAAAATACAATATAAGATGTTTACAAAGCTTTTTACCTACACATGCAAAGACAGACCCAGAAAAGTTTTGAGAACATTTCTGGAATAATTTGTTTGTTGATGCCACTTGGTTTTAAGTTTGGTTATTAGCAGGAACATATATGCATGTGATTTTGGTGGCAAATGCATATTGCAAATAAATGCATACATTTGTATATTATTATATTATTATTATGCAATTATATATATACACTCACCTACAGGATTATTAGGAACACCATACTAATACTGTGTTTGACCCCCTTTCGCCAGAACTGCCTTAATTCTATGTGGCATTGATTCAACAAGGTGCTGAAAGCATTCTTTAGAAATGTTGGCCCATATTGATAGGATAGCATCTTGCAGTTGATGGAGATTTGTGGGATGCACATCCAGGGCACGAAGCTCCCGTTCCACCACATCCCAAAGATGCTCTATTGGGTTGAGATCTGGTGACTGTGGGGGCCATTTTAGTACAGTAAACTCATTGTCATGTTCAAGAAACCAATTTGAAATGATTCGAGCTTTGTGACATGGTGCATTATCCTGCTGGAAGTAGCCATCAGAGGATGGGTACATGGTGGTCATAAAGGGATGGACATGGTCAGAAACAATGCTCAGGTAGGCCGTGGCATATAAACGATGCCCAATTGGCACTAAGGGGCCTAAAGTGTGCCAAGAAAACATCCCCCACACCATTACACCACCACCACCAGCCTGCACAGTGGTAACAAGGCATGATGGATCCATGTTCTCATTCTGTTTACGCCAAATTCTGACTCTACCATCTGAATGTCTCAACAGAAATCGAGACTCATCAGACCAGGCAACATTTTTCCAGTCTTCAACTGTCCAATTTTGGTGAGCTCGTGCAAATTGTAGCCTCTTTTTCCTATTTGTAGTGGAGATGAGTGGTACCCGGTGGGGTCTTCTGCTGTTGTAGCCCATCCGCCTCAAGGTTGTGCGTGTTGTGGCTTCACAAATGCTTTGCTGCATACCTCGGTTGTAACGAGTGGTTATTTCAGTCAAAGTTGCTCTTCTATCAGCTTGAATCAGTCGGCCCATTCTCCTCTGACCTCTAGCATCAACAAGGCATTTTCGCCCACAGGACTGCCGCATACTGGATGTTTTTCCCTTTTCACACCATTCTTTGTAAACTCTAGAAATGGTTGTGCGTGAAAATCCCAGTAACTGAGCAGATTGTGAAATACTCAGACCGGCCCGTCTGGCACCAACAACCATGCCACGCTCAAAATTGCTTAAATCACCTTTCTTTCCCATTCTGACATTCAGTTTGGAGTTCAGGAGATTGTCTTGACCAGGACCACACCCCTAAATGCATTGAAGCAACTGCCATGTGATTGGTTGATTAGATAATTGCATTAATGAGAAATTGAACAGGTGTTCCTAATAATCCTTTAGGTGAGTGTATATATATATATATATATATATATATATATATATATATATATATATATATATATATATATATATATATATATAATTTTTTTTAAATTTTTTATTATTTGTAGCGTTATTAATTATTAATGAATCTTGTGTATTCTATCTAATCTACCCTGAAGGTTGACTCTGCCTGGGAGAATAGTAGAAGATGGCCGGGAAAAAGCTTCATTCGATATCGATAAAGGTAACAATCACTCTCTGTTTTATAGTCTAAGAAAACCTGCACTGCTTTTGTTTGCCACTCAATACCTCACAAGCTTCATCAGAAGCAGCAAAAATGCCCTAGAAAAAGGTTCCACACACCATCGCCTTTCGACGAGTCGTCAGCTAGGTCTCGGCCAAAAAGCTGCACTTAAACACACCAAAAGGACTAAAGGCGACTGTCAACTAGCATGTGCATGTGCATGCGCCTGCAAGTAAGTAAATATATGTCTATATCAGCAGGTATCAATAGTCCGTTTTCATCATTCAAAAGGAGAAACCGAAACTAGGACTGCATATATACAAACCGCAAACAAAGCAGCGCTTGCTTACCATTTTGAATATCAGTCACGCTGATCAATTTCTTCATTCCAGTCGGCTCATGTTATTATGAAAATATTTGTGCATTCGAATGCTCAAGTAAGATGACGTAAAATTATAACAGCCTTCTGTCGGTACCGTCTTGACATCTATGCTCGCTTTTATCACTTTCGCTTTTATTCTCGTGCACTGACTCGTGCAGCCAATCAGAGGTCTCTCTCACTGACGGCGATTCAACGTGCTGAACTGGCCAAAAAGATCCCAGACAACGTCTGACTAGGGTCAATGGTGTGGAACATGGCAAAAAAAACAAAGCTGACTGACGCTCAAAAAACAGCCGACTGTCAGCTTGATATGGTGGTTTCAAACCGAGATCATGATTCTCCCATGATTCTGAACAGACAACTAAACAAAATAACATGATATTTACTAGTTGTTCTGACAAAATGTTAATTGCTGCAGTCTACTTAAAATGTTTAATTAATCTGAATGAATTGTTTAAAAAAAAAAAAAAACTAGATGGCCCCTAGATGGCCTCATAGCTCTACATTGAGCAAATGAGCTGTTCTGCTGGGTCCTAAAGTCAGTTCGTGTCAGGGTGCAATCAGATACACATGTAGACATTTTTTGGTTTTGCTATTTGCTATGAGTGTCTCCAAGCCACGCCTCCTCCAAAACACATGAACGTGTACAGCAGGGAGCAAACAAAAGTGTCACGAGAGACGGCGTTAAACTACTTCATGTCTCAAAGCATATAACATTACAATAATAATGAACAAACAACTTAAAGAGCTCTGACCTGTACCACCTGACTGCTGCAGATTCATTTCAGCGTTGATAGTGTTACCATTGAAACGCATAAATTTGAGTCACGGACCGCTCCGAGTATAACGTCACAGGTTTTCATCTCTTCCAAATGACAGTAGTTATGGTGTGATGCAGCATGAGCTTGTTGTCTGGGTTCAGGAGGAACTGTAAAAGGCGGCTGCTGTTTTTAGTTGTGGTGCTCAGTGACTGACCTCTGTCTAACTCTGCATAGCATGAAACGCAATGATGGCGTGTGATGTCTGCGCGAGCAGGCTGTGCAGGGCGGAGGTATGAAAATACATACGTTGACAGGCAGGTAGGACATCGTATTCGTACTGAATGTAATGATTGGATGAACATTTTATGGTCCTACATCTTCCACTGACAATTTACAGTATATACATATGAATACATTTAGACCAATTAACTTAGTGATCAGGATGTGAAGAGACAGGCATAACAAAAATGTTTCTGGAACAAATCACCTACCCTGCCTTTAACTGATTTGGGAAAAATCACATATACAGGATACAGTATACAAACTTCACAGGACATAAAGAATAAAAATTTTCGGGCGACCCGAATTCGAGTACTGGATTGTGGTCAGAAGAGGCTTTCTCTACTGTCCTGTGGAAATAAATTTTACAAAAAAAAAAAAAAAATAGAATTAAAAGAATTTACGGCAACACATTGCTACTTGACTGCCAAGAATTCTTACATTTCCCATGGAATTGATTGATAGGTTAGTATTTTTTATACACCCCTTTGATTTTACAATTATGATTTCCAGTTGCTATATAATGGCCACAGGAGCCTGTTCCTGACGTCTCATTGGCCTTGTTTCAGCGTGTCTTCTTTGATCGACAGCCAGTGAATAATTTAGCAGTAGTCTATCATAAAGAACGTCTAATTGCTTTCTGTGTTTACACTGAGTAACAAGTAATTATAAATCATTCACAAATCTGGAAGGACTACAGTCAAAGCATTTGTCATTTTAACATAACACCGTTTTAATCTTTAATGTTCCAGCAGGGTCTAAAATTATACGTTGTTTATTGCAAGGATGTCAAGCACAGACTTTCAGATTGTAACCGTTTGGCACTTAATGTGTGGAATATAATCCCTTTGCTTTTTTTACCCCTATAATTTAGCATGTTCCACAAATTCCTGTTTGCACAAGAAAACCAGTCTGGGGGGTAATGATTAGCTCACATATCGTGCTCATGTGGAAGACGTGGGTTTGGAGTCACATTCCCTCTCATAATTTCCTGTCCTCTGTCTTTGTGTATCTGTCAATAAAACGTGTGAAAGAGCCAGAGTTAAAGGAACAGATCACCAATAAATTGAAGATTCTGCCATCATTTACTCACCCTATTGTTGTTGCAAACCTGTATTACTCTCTTTATTCTGTAAAAACTCTCTCTCTCTCTCTCTCTCTCTCTCTCTCTCTCTCTCATGGTCTTTCTTTCCTAGCAGACTTCATTATAGCACACAACTCTCACATTAAATCAGCCGGTTGAGCTGTCAGCATCATATAACGATCTTTCTTCTTTCTTTATTGGGATACACCTTCACTTTGATTATACTCTCTCTCGTGCTCTCTCTCTCTCGCTCTCTATCTTTTGTGAGGTACGTATCAATCTTTAATTCAGGAAGAAACAGCAGAAGCAGCGCCGTGATTGTGTCTGACCGATCTGCCGTAGTCCCGACACGTCTTTTAATGAGCTGCCTATTAGCGCATTTAATTATACCTAATGGCCACGGGATCTTCTGCTTGACATCTCATTGGCCTCATTTCAGCACGTCCTCTTTGATCGACAGCCAGTGAATAATTGAATAGTCGTCTATCATAAAGCAACTAATTGCTTTCTGTGTTTATATAAGGAATTATAAATCATTCACAAATCTTTAAGGACTACAATCAAGGCAATTATTGTCATTTTAAGGATGTTGTGTGTATTTGTTTTTCAATTTAAAATATTTTCTCCTGTCCCAGCTTAATAAGTAGAGACAACTATAAGGAAGCCACGTGTAAATTGATTTCCCAGAAAAAAAATGCTTTCAAAACATTGCTCTGTTTGTTTAAAAATCCCGACCAGCTCTACACAGCAACAGTGGCTTAACCAATGGCATAAATTTGGGGCGGGACTCTCTGTTTGATCCACCAGTGACTGTCGGCGAAAGTGTTCACAAGACTTTCTTTCTTCTGTAGAACACAAAAGACAATATTTTGAAAAATATTGTTTTGGACCCCATGACTTGTATTGTATGGACAAAAAATATCTTATTTTACATTCCACAGAAGAAAGAACTGAATATTCAATTTTGGGTGAACAATCGCTTTAAAGTTTCAGTGTAAGGGAAATTTTGTGACATTCATCCAAGTGAAACTAATTATTGAGAATAATTCTGTCTATCCCTTTCCTTCCTTCCTTCCTTCCTTCCTTCCTTCCTTCCTTCCTTCCTTCCTTCCTTCCTTCCTTCCTTCCTTTCTTCCTTCCTTCCTTCCTTCCATCCATCCATCCATCCATCCATCCAACCAACCAACCAACCAACCAACCAACCAACCAACGTTCTATCGTTCTATCATTCTATCTTTCTATTTATCGGTATTATCTGTCATTCTATTAGTCATTCTATAATTCTATCACTATCTATCGTTCTATCGTTGTCTATCTATAGTTCAGTCTGTCTGTCTATCCCTTTTTTTCTTTCTTTCTTCTCACAGAAGAAAGAACTGAAACATTTTTTGGGGAGAACAGTCGCTTTAAAGTTTCAAAGTAACGGAAATAATGGCATATCTCTTGTGTATTGTGACATTCATCCAAGTGAAACAAATGATTGAGAAAGAAGAAAAAAAATGTAAGGTGGGGACCCAGTGGTGATTTAATCCACTGCTGTGTGATTGGATAGAGAAATGCATGTCATTGATGTATTTGTTTTTTAAATTTTGTATTAAAAAAATCATATTTAATTAAAATATATATCATCACTCAATCTTCCAGTGAAACAGAAGACTTCTCTCTGGTGACGTATACCAGACTTCTCCAATCATTTACTCTTGCACCCTTTTCTTACAATTGAATGACTGTTCATATTCAGGTTGGCCTCCATCCAACCAACAACTGATGGATAGAACCAACTCCCTGACCTTTTTTCTTTTTCAATAATACGTTTCACTTGAATGTGCGTCACAATACAGAAAAAAGATCTGTGTCTACTTCCATTACATAGCAACTTTAAGTATGTGTGTATGTATCAGGTCTCTTCACGCTGCATGTCCCTAAAGAGACGGCCGGACAGCACTTTGAGGGTTTGGACATGCTCACCAGTCTCCTGGCTCCTAAAGGATCAAGATCAGCCAAACCGCTTGTGGAGAATGCAGGTGAGGTTTAATTCGCACTTGGGTATGAAAAGCTGTTCGTCTTTTTGCAGCATTTCTTTTCATTTAAATTTCGTCTCATTCTGTATTCTCTGGACGCCCTCTGATGGCATTCTCTCAGAGGCTTGTGGTGGAGGATGTGAGGAGGAAGATGAAGAGGAGGAGTTTGATTGGCAGATAGAACAGGAGATTTACACCGAAACCCCAGCGGAGACGTTGAAAGAATACCACAAGTATGGCTTTGGAAACCTCAGATCTGGAGTCTTCACTAGACTGCAAGTAAGAATGCTTGTCCCTGATGATACTGTACAGTCTTTTTCTTTTAATCTTTTGATGAAGACATAAGAAATATTGAAAAATAAATGACCTGGAGTTTTTGTGGACAACCCATTGTGTTGCTTTGCACCAATCAGGAGGAGCTGAATGAGGTGATTGATGTGAAGGATCCCGACAACACCACTCCTGAGCTCAGGAGACGCAACCGAATAGATGCAGAGACAACAATATTTTGTACTGACCATTATATGTAAGTCCACCATCCCCGTTCCTATATTGAATGCCATCAGATCTGTCAGAACTACAAAATAGTACGATGACATCAACATTTAAAACATTTCATTTAACATCTCACACACAACAGAACATCCACTCTTGACACAATTTGTTTTGGGAGTCAGTTTGATTGATTGACAAGTCTGTTTGATTGATGCAGGGTAAATCTGTATGAGGACGAGGAGGAGATCAAAAACCTGCTGAAGTTTAAACCGTGGTGGAGGGAACTGAGCCCGGACTCTTTACCAAACTCTGACACATGTGAGACCTTTTTTTTCAAGTTATACTCTCTAACATTCTGTGCATCATTACTACTTTGTCCTGTGTGTCTCTCTCCGTGGGACTGGATGGAGAATTTGTTCGGGTTGAGTTGAGGTGGCTTTACAATGTAAGCTGGAATATTTCCAGAAGTGCAGTTTCTAGTTTCTACCAGCAGGTGGCGTGCCTTTGCTGGAAACTGATTATTCATTTTGTGATCCCAAAGTTAGACAACTATTGACAGCGTTGTGTTCACACGTCGCATATACGAGGAGATTGGAACTATTTTGAGCGTTGTTTTAACACTCATACTTTTACTCTTTTTGTGATTTATATGTGTTTTTGTATGTTTTATAACTGCTGAGTCATATTGATGAGGCTGTGTGTGAGTCATTGACTTTAGTCAGCGAGGTACAAACCACCTCTCAGCCCACTTTTGTGCCCACAATCAGCATGTGCTCTATCTATCCCATTTGTTCTTTCTCTCGCTCTCTGTTTTTCTTCATCTTTCCTTTAATCATCTATCTATCTATCTATCTATCTATCATTTTCTATCCTTCTGTCTATTGTTTTGTCTTTCTATAGTTCAATCTATCCGTCTATCCCTTTCTTTCTTTCTTTCTTTCTTTCTTTCTTCATCTTATCTACCTTGTCTGCCTATCTATCGTTTTGTCTGTCTGTCTTTTTCTTTTTTGGCACAGCTGTTGTAATCTGGCACGTTTAAAGTTGCATGGATTATTGACGTGTGTGTGATAAAGCGGCACAGACATGAACACCAGAGAAGAGATTGTGTCCCACACCACCACGTTCATCACTAGAGCAGTTTGCTAATAACTTAGTGCCCGTTTACAGAATGAGGAAATTACTCTGAGCTGCGAGCATATGTTGGTGGGGGGTGGGGGGTTTACACAGCTGGTCCTATCACAGAAGGAGAAGATGGAGAGGGATTAAACAGAGGAAGATGGAGATATTTCAAGATATGCTTTCCAAAACGACTGTCTGTCTCTGCTGTCAATCAATCAAGTATCGTTGTACAGCTACTTAGCACTCAGATGCTTTTATACACCTTAGTTTTTCAGTGTTCTCATCAGTATGCTGGATGCATGGGGCAGATTAATTGGTACTAATTGCTTGGACAGACCGTCCTGAACATCTTGACTGAAGTGGGCAAATCGCTGCCAAGATATCTTATCCTCGCCGCTGTTTTCTAAGGTTTTTCCTGGCTGGATGTGGCTCATTAAGCCATTTAAGTTAATTAGGCCTTTTGCTTTTGGGGTATTAGGGTGAGCTTGTTCATCGCTTAGGTTATTGGTTGAATCTCACACAAGCTGTCAAGAACATGTCTGTGTCATATTTCACCCAAAAATCAAATGAACAGAATCAATTATATTTTGCTTAAAAAAATAAGCCAAAATGTAATATTGAACTGTAATTTTCTTTTCATGACAGCTAAACACATTCATAGCACATTCACCCCAAACCCCCACACACAAAAAAATCCTCCTTAATGGCACTGTAAATCATGCCATGCAGTGACAGCAGTCTGAGAGCCTGTATTTGGTCGTTCCAAGAATTTGTGGACTAAAGAGTTTCCCTACTGTGACCACTGAAGTCACATGATCCATGACTAGTCAATACAGAAGTGTCTTATTCAATGTGCCCTTTTTAGCTCCAAAGGGATTTTAAGTGCCATTTTCAAAAGAATTAATTGTATCTATGATCATTAAGTTGCACAATTAGTCACAGCAGAAATCAGTCACATGGCTAAATTTGGTTAGTCCAATCAAATTACAACTTCTGTGGATCATTTGCTTTTATATCAGAAAATTTTGCCATCGACCAACCATCATGTTGCTCCAAAACTGGAAGAAAATGTCAAATGTGCTGTTGAAAATCCATACAATAAAAATGCATGATGACATGTGGCTTGCTTAGTTAATTGAAAAAAAAACTTGGAATTGAACCCATTTTTTATGCAAAACTAGAACTGTACCACTGGCATATCAAAGATAATTACTCCCCGGACAGGATAGGTTGCCGGAAGAAAGAAACTCAGACATGTTCTTGACAGACTCTGTACATTCTATGCAGTTCGCAAATGTTATGAAATAGCTATAGACTTCACCTTTCACTCTTTCTCTGCCTCTTTATCTTAATGCTCAGGAACTTTCCTGCACAATGGACTAAGTTTTGTTAACTTAAATTCTAATTCAAGATTTTTTCCCCCTTGTGTGTGTATGAATACATGTGGTGGTGTACTTGCTTTCCCATGTGTATCGGGTATCTTTACACTCTAGGTCCCAATGGAGATAACAGCCTCACCGTTTGCGTTTTATGCCTGTATGCACTTCATTATTCTGCTCCCCCATCTCACTCCAATAGCTAGTGTTAGTGGTCTGGACACCTGTGTGGTGTCAGATGTTGTTTTTGCAGATTTTGCCATATAAGTGCAGGATAAACCATAAAGAATTCCACAAAAGAAAACTGTTGTTGCCTCAAAAAGACATGTCCAATATTTGCAAGTACACTTAAAAAAGAACATTTTGTCATTGTTGACTCACTGTTAAACGGAAGCCTGTTTATGTTCTATGTAACTGTGAAAAGTGTTCAGGCTGCTCTTTTTGATAAAACTTAAGTGGATGGTGACCAGCAACAGTGTTATTTTCCTATATACCATGCTGTTTAAGTCTTCTGAATAGCTTTGTGTGAGGAACAAGCCAATATTCATTATTACATATGTTCAAATCTGGAACGTTCACAAAACATGAGACAACACAAAACAACTTTTTTGTTTGCATACAGCCAGAAATGCAATTAACTCAACATCGTAGAAAAACAAGTAGGTGGTGAAGAAACTGCACACTTAATTGGTTCTCAGATGTATTGTCAGTAGGCCAGCTATGAAATAAGGCAAGATTTTCACTTTCATGTGCAACGTTCAGCATATTAGAATGATTTCTGAAGGATCATGTGACACTGATGACTTGATGCTGAAAATTCAGCTTTGCCATCACAGGAATGAATTACATTTGAAAATATATTAAAATAGAAGTCAGTTATTTTAATAGTAATAATATTAGATATATTTCAAAATATAAATGTTTTATTGTATTTCTGATCAAATAAATGCAACCTTGATGAGCATCTTTCAGAAACATTCAAAAAATCTTACCAATTACAAACCTTTCAACCATATATATTAAAATATAGCACATCAAGACGTCACACTAACTTCCTTGGTTTTCATTTGTGTTGTGACCAAATCTCATGCCCATATTCAAACAGCACAGCTGAGATTTTAATCAGTAAATAACAAATTCAGTTTTAGTCTGTTCCTCTTACAAATGTATCAAAAGGTTTCATAAGACTTGGAATATACTGCGCAAGTTTTTATCTGTTTTTTTGGGGGGGTGAGGATCTTCCCAACCTATGGTCACCTTTCACTTGTAATGTGTAGAAAAGAGCAGTCTGACCCTACAGGTTTGGAATCAGGGTGATTTAAATTATGACTTTTTTATTTTTGGGTGAACTGTTTCTTTAAGACACATTTTTACATAAAATGAATGGTTTTGAAATTTACCATTTTATAAAGTGCTAAGAGTTCTGTTATACACAACAGAGAAACAAAAAAAAAAATCTGTCACTGAGTAGTTGGTGGCAGAAGCAGTTTAATATAAAGAGAAGACAAGAGCTAGGGTGGAGCTGAACTCCCTCCTCAGCTCCTGGTTTTGGTCTCACAGGAGTCAGTGTTTCCTGCCAGGTGGAGGCAGCTGTGTTAGAGGGTAAATCAGGTAGACAGAGAGAGAGAGAGAGAGAGAAAAGGGGAAGCGGTTCAGTCGTCATGTCGCTGGAATCCAGCAGATCCCAATAGAGCCAGAACTTGACTTCTGCCAGCTCTAGCTTAAAGTGTGTGTGTGTGTATATGGACATGCAAGCATGCACACGAGGGGCTCTATCAGGGGCAGCACTGCAGCCAAGGAGGGGGATCACTTTCAGCTGCTACTAAAGTGCTGACTTGCCCTTTTCTCTCTCTCTCTCTCTCTCTCTCTCTCTCTCTCTCTCTCGCTGCCCTGCCTTCGACTCCTTCCTCCCTGGTGCAGTATCAAGTCAGTTTAGGGCATCAATCAAGCTCTGTAACTTTGCTCTTCCCGTGCGGTAACTTTTCTATGCTTCAAAAGCCTCGTCTCCGACTCTGATTTAAAAATAATTGCGGCGAACATGCTTTTGTTTCTTAAAGCTCTCCGTGGAGCAGAGGCATCCATCATTCCCTGCTGGAGTCCTGCATTTAAACTTGTTTTTTGGGGGAGAATTTGCCAGAGATTGACTTTGACTGTACTTTCCTGAGATAACTTGATAAACAACACTGAATGTTTCTCTTTCTTTCTCTTTACTTCCAGCAATAACTTTCACAGAAGAGGAAAACGAGCAGATGAGGAAATTCACAAACCGTTCGTACTTGCTGGATAAGAAAGCGCGCTTCCATGCCTGGCTGGGTTTGGTGGACATCATTCTTGCATATGTCTATGATGTGCGCACTACGGAGGGAGAGCACAATGTAAGTGCACGCTTGAATGCCACAGATGACTCTCTCGGCTAGTAAGTAGGTTTGGCGTGCGGGTCCTGGCATTTTCACGTGCACCAAAGCTCCAGGAAGTTGATACATTCTTATAATGTTTCCCAGATAGTCCCAAGAATCTCTTTGGAGGCCACTGCACATGGTAGTAATTGCAAAAATCAGTATGAAACATATAAAAATGGTGGTTATGTTTTAAAACACGGCTCCTGAAGCTGAAGTAATAGAATGTTGCAAGGGCTTCGGTTTTGAAGAGGTCTGCTGGATTGACTCCAAAGCTTTCAACATATGTTAAATGTACAGTAGAAATCTGGGCTTTGATTCAATCATAATAGCTAGAGAACATATCAAATCTTCTTAAAACATTCTCATGTCTAAAGTGATAAATTTAGCGTTGGTGCCGTTTCTTGGTGGTTAGCGCTTGTGCTCATTGAACCGTGGTGCTCATGTGAGTGACAGGAGTTTGAATCCAGCAACATGGAATCTGGCCGATTCCAATAAGCCACTAATTATAGTCTTTTTATTGCTGATAACCAATAAACGGCCAAAATTTTATACTATTTTGTGTACTCTACCATTCATACATTGCGGTTGGTAAGTCTTTTATGCTCACTGCATCAAAAATACAGTAATATTGTGAAATATTACAATTTAAATTAACAGTTTTCTGACGCCAGTGCATTTAGAGAAATGGTCAATATTATAGTACTGAATAGCATGATTTATACAATTTTAAACTTTAATACTGGTTAAGTGCGAGTCATAGTTAAGGGATGGTCACACTGAACTTTTCCTTCCATTGACTTCCATTCATAGGCATGCGAATGCAGGAGACAAGAAAATGCTAGCTCATGTGAATTTCTCTGCTTTCCAAAGTTCAAGTTTGGTGAACTCTGCCCTGCAAATTCATATCACATGAAGACATGTGACTAATATAAGATCTGAGTGACCTCTTGGCTGAAATAAAAGAGTGCAAACTTTAAATCTGCAGAATTGCAGCATTGCAATAAAGTAGAGTATATTACATTTTACATTTTTCATAGGCCTATATTATATGTTGAATTATGTTTTTAAAAAAAGAGCATCTTGGCATCATACTATGACTGTTGCTGTGTTCGTAGAAAATCTTGAAGTCTAGTGTGACCGCAGCTTTATGCTAACATTTGACCAGCTTTATATAGTCTGCCTTGTATACTGTCTGACATCAGTATAGTTCAGTTTTGTATGCTGTGTATGATCGCTGATGACAGTATTGACCGATGCTGTTGGGATTTGCAGGTAGAGTCAGCCTGGACCATCAGGAAGCTCAGCGGTACTCTCAGCTGGCTGGAGGTATGTCATACATTTAGCAGCATAACAAAACACAACAAACAAACAAATGAATGAGTGAGTGACCATTAACACGATTTTAACTTGCAGGGTTCACATACACCAACCAGGCATAACATTATGAATATATTCCTAATATTGTGTTGGTCCCCCTTTTGCTGCCAAAACAGCCCTGACTCATCGAGGCATGGACTTCATTAGACCCCTCAAGGTGTGCTGTGGTATCTGGCACCAAGATGTTAGCAGCAGATCCTGTAAGTCCTGTAAGTTGCGAGGTGGGGCCTCCATGGATCGGACTTGTTTGTTCAGCACATCCCACAGATGCTCGATTGGATTGAGATCTGAGGAATGTGGAGGTCAAGTCAACACCTCAAACTCGTTGTTGTGCTTCTCAAACCATTCCTGAACCTTTTTTGCTTTGTGGCAGGGCACATTATCCTGCTGAAAGAGACCACAGCCACCAGGGAATACCGTTTCCATGAAAGGGTGTACATGGTCTGCAACGATGCTTCGGTAGGTGGTACATGTCAAAGTAACATCCACATGGATGGCAGGACCCATGGTTTCCCAGCAGAACATTGCCCAAAGCATCACACTGCCTCCGCCAGCTTACCTTCTTCCCATAGTGCATCCTGGTGCCATGTGTCCCCCCGGTAAGTGACGTACATGCTCCCAGCCATCCACGTAATGTATAAGATAATGTGATTCATCAGACCAGACCACCTTCTTCCATTGCTCCGTGGTCCAGTTCTGATGCTCACATGGCGCTTGCGGTGGTGGACAGGGTTCAACATGGGGGCACGCTGACTGCAGGGCTATGCAGCGCCATACGCACCAAACTGCGATGCACTGTGTATTGACACCTTTCTATCAGAACCAGCATTAACTTCTTGAGCAATTTGAGCTACGGTAGCTCGTCTGTTTGATCGGACCACACGGGGCAGCCTTCGCTCCCCACGTGCATCAATGAGCCTTGGCCGCCCATGACCCTGTCGCCGGTTCACCACTGTTCCTTCCTTGGAGCACTTTTGATAGATACTGACCACTGCAGACCGGGAACACCCCACAAGAGCTGCAGTTTTGGAGATGCTCTGACCCAGTCGTCTGGCCATCACAATTTGGCCCTTGTCAATCTCGCTCAAATCCTTACGCTTGCCCAACTCGGAGTTCAACTTTGAGGGCAAAATGTTCACTTGCTGCCTAATATATCCCACCCAGTCTAACAGGTGCAGTGATGAAGAGATAATTAGTGTTTTTTACTTCACCTGTGAGTGGTCATAATGTTATGCCTGATCAGTGTATATGGAGACTCTGGTTTTGCTCAAATCTGAGCTTTAGGACTGACTGTCTGCTCTGCCATTCTGCAAGTGATTAAATCTGATCTGTTTGTTCAAACAATGTAGTCAATATCCTGTGTATCTACTTCAGTTGCTATAGTAATGTAAGCATCAGCACAATGCCAAGAGACTTTCTCATACTAAAAGTGAGAATAGCTGTCAGTGTGGAAAGAGAGGTCGAAAAACAGGGAAAATTTGCCTCTGCTTATGTCTATCAGGCTGAACTCATGGCGTACAAGAGAACATAAGAGACAGATTTTACACATTCATGAAGATGCTGCTGACTTGTTCCTTCGTTTCACTATTCTTTACACCGTTGTCACCGTTCACTATACAGTATTATTGTAAATGGAATTTTTGGTAATTTTTGGAATAAATTCTCAACAATAGGAGGAAAACCTAAACTTAACTTACAGTTGAAGTACTAAAATTACAATTTTTTTTAAAATAAAATTCAATTCAAAGCATTCATAAATACTATAATAGTAAATAAATAATACTAAAATACGACTAGTTTGTTATGGAATGAGAAAGGTAGTTTATGGACGCAGATCCAGACAGTATCGCACACTTTGTATGATGTTACTTGCGCTTAACGTCGCAAATTTTGCCTGAACACAAGCTTAACCCTTGTGCATCAATTTAAAAAAGTTACACATAGGTCCATAGAGGACAAAAATGTCCATGTCAAAAAACTGTCATGAAAAAAATTTATATTGGGAGCACAAACTTAAGTTTGGTCTTCCCTTGGTAGATTATTGTTGAAGTCAAAAAGTTTAAAAAGTGAAACCCAAAAAAAGTTATAGAGGTTTATGAAAATGATTTATGAATAATATTTTATATAAAATATTTTTTTTATGAAACATGTTGAACTCTGAAACTGCTAGAAAATCAAAGCCATAAATCTAAAAAAGTTGTGTTCCAAATTTGAGGTTGATATCTCAAAAAATGAGCTTTCAGTAATATTTTGTTTGGGCGCAGTGCCACATTTTCCCCAATTAGATGCCAGCAAAGCTCCACTGATACACACAGTGTTTGGATTTGTGATTTGCAGTACAGTTGAGTTTTTCTCTCTCAAATATTACAAGCACACGCACGCACACCCACACACAATTTTTTTTTATTACACATACAAACCACTCTCTGACATCCATACCAACACACCCACACAGTTATAGCTGCATAATTTATCCAATTGTCTTTATAATATGCAGAAGCAGAAAACGGCAATAAAGTGAGTATTTGCTTTATAGGCCAAACCTGAAAAAATGGCACCATCTGGTAAAAAATAGGAAAAATTAAAATTTTGAAGCCTTGCCAACAGAATAAAAGTCTATTAACAAAGATTGCATCATTTTATAGTTAAATGGTAATGGGATTAAAAATTGGGGTTCCAATGGGGACATTTTTGTCCAATACGATGCTAAGTGGAACTATTTTGTGCACAGAGTGCAAAATGTATTATTTTTAAAGGAGATGGGGGTGAAATAGTACAATTCCAATAAAAATACACACCTGTGCCAAAATTTATGTAGTTACCATTAACACAGGCAAAATAATAATTAAAAAAAAAACTGAAAAAGACAAAAATGTCCATAAGGATGCACAAGGGTTAAGATAAGGGTATGTAGCATTCTGGTTACATTACATAAGAGATTTGTCTTCCTGTGATGTGATCTCTCTTTTGAAACCACTGCTGATATTAAAATACATTTTAATGTGGTATAGATTATACCTCTATCCATCTATCTGTAAGCTCAGCAATTTTTAAAGGTATGTTCTTTACACTTGTCCTACCCAGATGCAACACACCAAGTTTTGTGTAATGTAATGCAACAAAAAACAACCAATCACAAAACATCTGATTTGCATTCTGGGCAATAAGGTACTGCTCAGAATGCAACCATGCTTTAAAGTCGAAAACAATCTTGTAACAATGTTTTCATGATCGATCATTGGTGTCTCCGACAACAAGTACTCGATTACTCCTGCTTATCCCTGATTTGCATAAACTTGCATGTGTGTCTAGTGAAATGTAGCTGACAGGCATTTACATTTTTATCATCAGCATAATCTATCCTGTGCCAAAGTGGACACCAAAGCGAGGGACAAATTTAACCTTAAACTGCTTGCGTGTGCTGAGCAGAGCTTCAAGCTTTGTGTGCGTGTGCGTGTGTGTACGTGTATCCTGACTCCTGGGGCGGCAGCAGTCCCTAATCCCCCACATT
The DNA here is from genome assembly GCA_039654625.1 of Rhinogobio ventralis. NCBI lineage: Eukaryota > Metazoa > Chordata > Actinopteri > Cypriniformes > Gobionidae > Rhinogobio > Rhinogobio ventralis. Next base: position 32,708,447 of record CM077205.1, on the reverse strand, counting down.
TCCACAGTGAGTGTGACAATGAGGACGAGTAACCCGACACCTCTCCCAGCTCAGCGCACTGAGAGCCAGCACTCCGCTGCAATACTGATAATGGAAGGGTGGTAATGACATCCTCCAACTGCCTGCTCTCTCTCACACACACACACACACACACAAGCAACACAAACCCTCTCCCCCTCATTTCCTATTTCACTTTTTCTTTTTTAGTGCTTGCAAAGCAGCTCTACATTTATATTCCTCAAATATTCATGTTAGGGTTTTGTCCTGAACATCTGACCTCTGAGATAAAAATGTTAGGGAGGGACGATTTTGGGAAGATATCCATTCAAAACTGATGTCCTGCGTGGTGGATGTGCACATTTTATTTGTAACATTCTGATCTACCCAGCAGGGACGTAAGTTGGCATGTCTCATAAAACGGTCAAAAAAATAAACGTGTAGAAGAAAGAGAAGAGCAGACATATGGAAAAATCTGATAATTAGAAAGCCGCCTCGCAGACCTCAGCGCACAAGCTCTTTTTCGTGTCTTCCTGCACTTGAATGGACAAATACACACAAAATATGTGTCAATATAGTAGTAATATGTCAAAATGTCAGTTTCGGGTGACTATTTACGTAAACGCAGTCGGTTATGTCTTAAGTGAACAAATGGTTTGGAGAATATCAGATGTGTATCAGTGTGTTGGATCTGTGCATTCAGCCTTAAAGTGACAGCAGTCTAATAACAAACAAACAAAAGTCAAACAAAAGAAAGGAAAAAGAGAATGTCTCTCAATGTTCTTGACTGACTAAGTTTAATAGCTTTAATAATGATTCATCTATATTTAATTTAAACAAAATAAATATGTCTGCTTGAAAGAATGAAGAACGTTGTATGCAAGTTGTTATAAAGAATGCATATATCAGTAATTCAGAAGACCATGTTGTTTTCTTTGAGAAGTGGTTTGATTTAATTTAAAGATAAATACATGGTATACACTCACCTAAAGGATTATTAGGAACACCATACTAATACTGTGTTTGACCCCCTTTCGCCTTCAGAACTGCCTTAATTCTACGTGGCATTGATTCAACAAGGTGCTGAAAGCATTCTTTAGAAATGTTGGCCCATATTGATAGGATAGCATCTTGCAGTTGATGGAGATTTGTGGGATGCACATCCAGGGCACGAAGCTCCCGTTCCACCACATCCCAAAGATGCTCTATTGGGTTGAGATCTGGTGACTGTGGGGGCCATTTTAGTACAGTGAACTCATTGTCATGTTCAAGAAACCAATTTGAAATGATTCGAGCTTTGTGACATGGTGCATTATCCTGCTGGAAGTAGCCATCAGAGGATGGGAACATGGTGGTCATAAAGGGATGGACATGGTCAGAAACAATGCTCAGGTAGGGCGTGGCATTTAAACGATGCCCAATTGGCACTAAGGGGCCTAAAGTGTGCCAAGAAAACATCCCCCACACCATTACACCACCACCACCAGCCTGCACAGTGGTAACAAGGCATGATGGATCCATGTTCTCATTCTGTTTACGCCAAATTCTGACTCTACCATCTGAATGTCTCAACAGAAATCGAGACTCATCAGACCAGGCAACATTTTTCCAGTCTTCAACTGTCCAGTTTTGGTGAGCTCGTGCAAATTGTAGCCTCTTTTTCCTATTTGTAGTGGAGATGAGTGGTACCCGGTGGGGTCTTCTGCTGTTGTAGCCCATCCGCCTCAAGGTTGTGCGTGTTGTGGCTTCACAAATGCTTTGCTGCATACCTCGGATGTAACGAGTGGTTATTTCAGTCAAAGTTGCTCTTCTATCAGCTTGAATCAGTCGGCCCATTCTCCTCTGACCTCTAGCATCAACAAGGCATTTTCGCCCACAGGACTGCCGCATACTGGATGTTTTTCCCTTTTCACACCATTCTTTGTAAACTCTAGAAATGGTTGTGCGTGAAAATCCCAGTAACTGAGCAGATTGTGAAATACTCAGACTGGCCCGTCTGGCACCAACAACCATGCCATGCTCAAAATTGCTTAAATCACCTTTCTTTCCCATTCTGACATTCAGTTTGGAGTTCAGGAGATTGTCTTGACCAGGACCACACCCCTAAATGCATTGAAGCAACTGCCATGTGATTGGTTGATTAGATAATTGCATTGAGAAATTGAACAGGTGTTCCTAATAATCCTTTAGGTGAGTGTATGTCTCAGCAGTTAAATCTGTGTCTGTATTGTATGATCAAACCTTAATATCATTCATATTAACAGGTTAATAGATGTTTTTTCTCCAGGAGTATGAAAATTCTAGAATTGATGCATTAAAATTTAACTAAACCCATTACCCATCAACTAAAACTAGACTAATTGAGATGACTAAAACGTAATAAAAATTTGCTGTTAAAATAATTAAACGTATGCAATTTATTCAGCCTTAACCGCTTCAAGTACGGACGTTGAACTTTGATTTGTAGATCATTTCAGCCTTGTGTGCTATGTATTTTTTTGTTTTATTTAAGTAGTCTATATGAACTATAACAATTTTGAGTCTTTTCTTTTCAATGAATTGGTTGATTTGGTTCACAAAACCAGGCTGAATTATTTGTTCACAAGCTGGATTTATCTGGCTCTTTGGTTCTTGTCACTAGTTTCATTTTGGTCAATGTAATAAAGATAATGGCAATTCTGTGTCTTGTTTTTTATGTAAATAAATATTTGTAAAATGTGTAATATTAGGTTTTTTTAAGCCTGCTAGCATTTATTATTTATTATTTTTATTTTTATTTTTTTGTGAATTGTTTCCTCCAGTTCACAAAATCAGGCTAAATGATTCATTCGGTTCTCTTGTATGAAATGGGATGAGTAAATGATGACAGAACATCATTCTAATATTTGCAAATTAACAAAATAACAAACTGTGCTTGTCTCCTTTCTCGCAGTTATTTGCATACTGATTTGTGATTGGTCTTTTCATTCTTGCATCTATTTAACCATAAAAAGCCACCTACTGCTGCAAAGACAGCGTTGCATTATGTGACGATTCTTATGCGCAGCCAATAGAACTCAAGACACTGCCTCTGAGGTATTTCATCTACACAGAACAATGACCTGAAACCGACGCGTCCTAAAACTATTCTTCAGCTATCTTGCAAGCACTGGTATTTCCTTCAGGAAATGCTTATGTAGTTTCTCAACACCTTATCATTGTCTCCTACTCTCTTTCTCTCTCAGTCTCATTCATTTCTCTTCCTCTCCACCCTGTGTTTTGCCTAACCACTGTGAACCCCCGGCCGTCAGCGCTCCTTGAGCTGCCCCCCCTCAGCAGGCTTATTTACACCAGTGTTTAATAGCCTGGGGGAGTGCATGAGCTATGATGACATGCTAGAATGACTCCGGGTGCATTCTTAACAAGCTGCTGAGAGAATAGCGGAGGGGAGGGAGAGTGGGAGGCTGGAAAATGCAAAGAGAAGAGGGAGAGAGAGAGAGAGAAAAGACATGTGTTTTTTTCCCCCAAAGCACTTGTCTGTTGATGTTTAGACTGAAGAACTCTGAGGCAAGCGATTAAACACTGTCTACAATTAAGCACGCCACTTGGCAAGGTGTTTAAAAGTTGACCTACTATTTACCCTGCTAATAAAACGAGAAGTCGTTGGGAATAATTAGAGCAATTTGCTGTAATTACCAGTGGAGTAAAAAAAAAAAATGATTGATGTAATATGCCTAGACAGATCTGGAGCAATTTACAGAGAGTGTGTGTGTGTGTGTGTGTGTGTGTGTGTGTGTGTGTGTGTGTGTGTGTGTGTGTCTGTGTGTGTGTCTGTGTGTGTGTTACAGACGTATCACTCGGTACAAGACGTGCTGGTGTCTTTCGGCAGGAGGACTTTGTGCTACCCGCTCTTTCGGCATTTCTCCCTGATCACAAGAGCTGTGAAAGACGTTGCTTGCATTTTTCAGTCTGGTGAGTTCTGTCCCTCTTTCTTTATTTCCCAGTTAAACTCCCAGACCTCTTAGCCATTTCCAAGCCACCAAAGGATAGGGTTGAGGGTCAAGACTAAAAGCATGACCTGTTCCTCACCCTATAAACCCTGCAGTGCTTCCACCTCATTACAAGAATCCCTGCTGCCACCACAATGAAAGCAAGCATATCTCTTTCAACTTCACATCTCCATGAAGGCAGATTTCTTCAAATTATTCGATGAATGTTTAATTTGTTTAATGTTTATTTATCAGTCATATGACTTGGTCAAACAAACTTAGTCAACATGAAATCAACATGGACCTATTTACTTTCGTGATATAGATTTCTGATCTTTGCTGTCTTTAAATTTTAGTAACCAATAGCTAAAAAAACTAGTTGGTATTGTATCAGGCTACTGTTATCATTCTGCTTTTCTAAAGTCTTTTCTGTTGGAGTGAAGTAATTTAATCTCAGTTTTTTGTTCGTTTGTTTTTAAGAAAAAATACATTTTAACATTGACATATGAAATATGTCAGAAGAAAACTCTTTCCCCGCCAACATTTTTTTTAAAAAATTGCCCGCCAGCGCTTTTGAACATTTTCACAATAATTTCATGGCCCCCAGAATATTTTGTTGTATGAATATCTGAACATGCAATATGTCAAAAGAAAGAACAAACCCTCTGCTTTTAAACAACAACAAAAAAACATTGTATTCTAGCTTCATGCATTCTTTTTTATCAACACTTGAATATGGGTAAGTTTCATAAAAAAGCAACATTTTAAGCAAAAAGCTGAGAAAATGACATTTTTGTCAAAGACAACATCCAGATCTGATTCAGAACGATGATCAAACACAGATGGAGTAGACTGAGTCCATCAACACCCCTAATGCTTGCACAGTCCTATAGTTCGTCCTGGGTTGACATTTTTATTCAGTAACATTAGAATGTTTTGATTTATATGATGTTTAATGTTGATGATCACGTTATTTTACATATGCATCTGCTAACATATGAGATCACTCGTTTCTGCATCTTCTTCGCCTGCCTTTTGATCAGGACATTCTGAATTCATTCAGAAGATGCGTAATAGCGCCCCCTAGCGTATAACAGTGAAAACACAAAAACCTGGAAAATTCCATGTTTGCCAGGGAAGCGTTTTCTCACACATAACGGAAAAACGGAAAAAAAGCTTTCTCCAAAAACAATTTTGTAAAATAATAAATATCTTCAATAAAAAATTTTTTTTTTTATTATTATTCTAATATCTGTTCTTCTGATTTTAAGAATGTTTAGATATTTTTACTGTAAAACTATTTGTTCTTAAGTCCCATCCCACATATTTTGTTCTCAGTAAATCCCAGAAATACGTCACACTACAGAAGTGTGAGTTGTGAATGCGATTTCATGTTGACTTTAAAAGACTAATGACAACAAGAGCTTGACAGGAAACCTACATTTACCAACAGCAGACAGTGCTGCTCACTCTGGACCAAATTTAACGCTCCCTGAACAGCAGGGTGCTTTGGTAAAAGACATGTTCCATGACAAGAAAGTCAACAGATTGGTCATGTCTTGGTGTGCTTAGTCTTGCTGTTCTGTCAGAGTAAGTGGGAGGGAGGTTAAGAATGAGGGAATCCGAGAGGGATGTCTCCTCACTTCTGAAGAAATCAGCGATTCTGCAGAGTAGACACTGTTGCCATATCTCTGCGAGAGGAGCAACCTTTAAATCAAAGAAGCCATCTGTGGGAGAGACAGAACTGCTGTGTAAACACGATGTTAGCGCTCATAAATAACTGCAATTAAAGGGCTTGTAAGATTTTGGATTAGCAGTGTATGGTTGATTTGAGAAGTCAGAGCAGAGACTACATGACAGAACAAGATTAGATAAGCAAAATCGCACTTCACTGATCCCAGGTTCGTGTCAGGTACTGGCAGCTTCCTGTACAGACTGAGAATGACATGTACTCATGGAAGATTTCATAAAGAAATCTTATTTGCAACCCATTTTAGGCCCAAAAATGGTTATTTAATGTGAGGGGGGAAAAGGAACTGTTGTCTACTTATGACAAGTGGTTGAAAAAGGAAGGCACTTGTAGACGTCAACCGGGAAGTCTTTGTAAATGAAGGCAAAAAAAAAAAAAAAAAAATTTTGATGGAAAAATGTGTATTAAGAAAGTAAGTAGGGATGGTTTAGCTTTCAGGTTGATTCTAAAGACCAGAAAAAAAAACAACACTATTTACTTTCATAATAAATATTGTTGGTCTTATTGTGCATGTTATTGTAAAGAAAGGTTTTATAATCTCTGAAACAACTAACGAAAACTTAAGACAAAGCAATCAATGCTATCCTTAAACTGAGATAAAGATTCTGACTGAAATGTAAACATTTTTAAATTTCACTATAGAAATTATTTTAGAAATTTTACACTGAAGTTCACTCTCTGAAGTTTACACTGGTCCTCTTACTCTTTTCGTCAAGGTACAGATTTCTAAATGTATATACGTACAAATACATGTACGTATATACATTTCCTAAATCACATTTTAGATTAGTTGTTTTACGTAAGTTGGACAGAGTGCAACAATACTCTGTAATGGGCCTCAGTACTAACCATGGTGATCCAGTCAAATCAAGATGGATAAACTCAAGTCCCACCCTGCATTATTTCATACTTTATTGCTTGGGAATGCCATTTCATGCTGTATTTTAAAGACTATATAAGAGTCATAGACATTTAAAAGTTGGACCTTGATGTACATACATTTGGATATAAAATATTTAATTGATCCCTGAGGAGCATAACTAAACATAGACAACATTTACAATGACCAAGTCTCATTTTCAATGAGATTTGATGAATTGGTGCGACAATATACAGGGCAACTATTAAAGGCAGGGTAGGCAATTTCGGAAAGTCTAGCAATAGCAAGCTAGCTTTGAAAGCATAAGATCCCACCCTCCCATCAGAGCGTCTCTAAAGACAGCAGAGTCTGCAAAGCATCGCGAGAGACTTTTATATTACCTCATGTCTCAAAGCATATAACATTACAATAATACAACAAGCACTGACTTGTGCCACCTGACTGCTGCAGATTCATTTCGGCATTGATAGTGTTGCCATAGAAAAGCGTAATTCCGAGTTTCTGAGCCGTGAACGGCTCCGGTTAGAACGTCACAGGTTGCCATCTCTTAATTGCGGTAGTTATGGCGTGAACGCAGCATGAGCTTGTTGTTTTTGTTTAGGAGGAACTGTAAAAGGCGGCTGCTGTTTGTTTGCGGCGCTCGGTGACTGTCTGTCTACAACTCTTCGTAGCCTCATGAAATGTGCTGATGATGTGTGATGTCTGCGTGAGCAGGGTGTGTGGAGGTATGCAAATACATGTTGACAGGCAGGTAGGACATCATATAATTTCATTCGGGCCGAATGCAATGATTGGACAAACTATTTTTAGTCCTGAGACTTCCACAGAAGATATATATAATAAAAGACTACTTCTTCTATTGATTGCTATCAGGATGTGAAGAGACTTACAACCACTAACAAAAAGTGTTTATGAAACATTGCCTACCCTACTTTGTTGAGTTCAACTGTATGCAAGTGAGCAGCAGTAACCAATGGGAGAGCATCGCTGTGATCTGCCATATCAAGTATGTAGGAACACCTGCTAGTACCAAGAGTACAGTGACTGATTTATTCGCAGAACATCAGCAAATGAGTTTTGAACGTTTCCTAATTGGGTTGAAATTGTATTTCAGTTTAGTTGTCTGCCCTATAGAGGTTTTTAAAAATTACTTGATAGTATCATATCCATCTGTTCTCTGAAGTTTACACTGGTCCTCTTACTCTTTTCCTCAAGGTACAGATTTCTAAACACACCGCTGGGTTGTAATCCACTCACTGGCATATATTTTCACGCAGAGTCTGTGACTCTAGTTTACAGTTTGTAGATTTACAACCATCAAAGCCCCACAAGCAATAAGGCTCCCCTTTAATGAACGGTATTAGCGGGATGACTCCCTTCGGAAAGCAGGCTGCCCTGTCACACCGTGACTCCTGGGTAATCAATTTGTCGGCAGAACATGAATGGAGGTGTGTATCTGATGTGTGTGTACTCTAATTTGAGGCACTTCGTTTAACCAGCAGTGAAAGCAAACAGTTGTAGGTAGTAGGAAAACAAACCCATTAATGATCCTGCACGAGGAAAGCCGTGATGGAAATGCTGTCCAGGGGTAAATATTTGAACAGCCCTCTAGCAGCTTGTCTGGTTGTTCTCTAAGAGATCCTGCTAAAGTCAGCGGCCCTCAAGGAGATTGAGGAAGGAGACTATGGATAACAACCTAAAAGATGCACTGTGGGCAAATATAAAAGCTCATATATCATCGGAACGTTAAGGGGCATGCCTGTATTTCATTTAACTGCATAGCTTGGATTCAGTTTCCACTTGTTTTGCTCTGCACTGGTATCGGCATGTCAGTTAGTACAGTGTTCCCTAACTTTTTGCTATGGTTAACTCCATAGCACCATGTTAAGTACCCCTTATATATACTAGGATTAATTCCAGGCTTAATTGTTTTCTATTTTTATATATTTAAACATTTTATTTTACCTGTGATGGCAAAGTTGAATTTTCGGCAGCCAGTACTCCAGTCTATCATTCGAATACGCTGATCTGGTGTGTTTGTGCTTCATTTTTTGGAAATTGTTTATCTTTTGGTTTAGATGCAGGTTCATTTTCATGGCATTTAAAATGCCCTTTTACATCATTCAGAGCTTGACTTTTTTTTTTTTGCTATGTTCCGTCTTAGCTTATTGAGATTCATTGTTTTCCTCTGCAGGAATTGTCATCTTTAAGCCAACGTGATCAATCTTGAAAAGTACATTGCCGGATTCACGATGATAGATGTAGGCCATTTGATGCAGCATAATTTGGTGTCAATGTTCTTTAACATGATTTTTGCAGCTGTTTGTCAAGGATAGCTGCTTTGTTCACTCATGTAAGGTTTTTCCACACAGACAACAGTCATTGTCACCCTTTTGTGTGATTAATAAATTGGTGGTTTAAGGCTGAATCTCACCAAGCTTGTCAACAACATATCCAGGTCATATTTCACGCCAAAATCGAAGAAAAAATATGAAGCCTGTTTGATGGACCTTTTATTTTGCTATGCATTTTTACATGATTCTCATGACAGCTAAGCACAATTAGTAATATCTTTCTCCACTCAAAAGTAGCTTTGTATACTGATGACATGTTTTGCAAGCAACATATAAATCCCAAATATGTCATTATATTATAGTAGAACTTTGCCGTCACAGATTAGGATAGTAGCTAGTGAAATACTGATAATGGGTTTTATTTTCTTAATGCTATTTTTTTATTATTTACTTTCTTATGAATTTTTGGATGAAATATAATCTAGGCATGTTTTTGACAGGCTTCGTGAGATTGTCCTTTTAAATGTTGGCACCCTGTGGACCTTTACCATCTGTACTCCCAAATCTCACCTTGTCACCCCATTCCTCTTCTTCCACTTTTTTCTTCTTCTCTCTTCAACTTCTTCCCCTGAGACGCCTGATTGCAGCACATGATTAACTGGCTCAACATGCAATCTAAACCCAGCACACACTGCACCGCACAGTCCCACAGCTGGTCTTTGGAAGAATCCAAAGCTTTTTTTTTCTCCACTCTCCCAGGGAGCAGTGAAGAAAAGTAGAAACCCCTTCAATTATAGATGGATGAAAGTCAGAGAAAGAGAGAGAGTGGGGAAGAATGGAGAAAGACAGAGTACGGTTCAAGTTCCAAGAGTTTTTCTCTCATGTCCTGAAGCTGGAAGCCATGGCAGCTTCTCTGGGTAAGAGCTCCAGCTTAAATGGGAACCAAATGTTTGTGTAAGGCTTTCCTCGGTGCGAATGCACTGTTTGTTTTCTGAGGCGGCTGGAATGTCTCCACCGGCTGCCAGGCTATTCTGTGGGCAGCTCGAGAATCCTCGGGGTCCTGCTTTTCCTTCACAGCTGAGCCCGTTGCATTGCGCTGAGGGGATATTTTTTCACCTTATTTGGGAGACGGGTGTTATGACAACATATATTATCGCTGTGGCATGGTGCCCTTAAGGTGTTTGTGTGTTTGTGGGTGTTTGTGTATTGTGGAAGCATCTGCCAGAATGGAAAATACAATCATCTCAAAAAGCATCTGCTCAGCACAGATTTCCCCTTTTGCTCCAACAAATTTTGCACAGTTAATCACTAACTCACTTCACTACTAAAAAAACAACAACAAAAAAATATTTTTTTATCTCGTTGTCTGGTAAAAAAAAATCTTAAAATAAGATAAATTTACTGTTATAAAAAATAATAGCAAACTATTTTCAGAGAATATAGATTCAGTTAAGTTTTTGTTACCCCACTGATTTAAGCATAAACCTCACTAAATAACACACCCTTCTGTGTTTAAACTGATTCAGTGCATGTTTTCTTTGTCACAGGGAAGGCATGCATCCTGAAATGTCTGCTAGCCATCCATAAGATCTTCAGGGAGAACGATCCAGCCTATATCCTCAATGACCTCTACATCACAGACTACTGCATCTGGATCCAGAGGGTCAAGTATGTTCAGTCTAGCACAATGTCAGCCTGAATCAGCCAACTTGAAATTAACTAGGTCCAAAATCTGATTGTCTGAATCTCTTGCTGAGAGCTAAACAGCAGGTTTATTAAAGCAGTAAGCCACAAGAGAAGGTGTTATAGTGATTTTACCAGGGGTAACCAGGGGTCTTGTTAGGTGAATCTCACAAAATCACGTCCAGGTCACATTTCACAGCAAAATCAAATGATGAAAATAAGAAATTATGTTTTGCTTAAAGAGAGATTCCTGCATTTTGACATTTCCATGATGGTTAAGCACATTTTCACCCAATTTTCTTTTAATAATCAATTAAAGTACTAATACTACCAAGAAAAAATGTAACTATAAATGTTGTATATAATTAATATGTGATATATTTTAATAACTTTAATTAATAATTCTTATTTTATTCTATTAGATTTATTTTTTTTGCATTACGGCAATGCGAATTTGCTTGGAAATTGTCATGAAAAATAATGTCAACCCCATAATGACAACGTGAAAGAAGTTCATTTGAAATCTTTGCAAATTTATTAAAAATAAAAAACGGGGGGGAAAAAGCTTGGCACACCTATTTTTGGGCAGTTTCTCCCATTCTTCTTGGCAGGAATCCCTCAAGCTCCATCAGGTTGGATGGGGAGCGTTGGTGCACAGCCATTTTCAGATCTCTCCAGAGATGTTCAATCGGGTTCAAGTCTGGGCTCTGGCTGGGCCACTCAAGGGCATTCACAGAGTTGTCCTGTAGCCACTCCTTTGTTATCTTCGCTGTGTGCTTAGGGTCGTTGTCCTGTTGGAAGATGAACCTTCGCCCCAGTCTGAGGTCCAGAGCGCTCTGGAGCAGGTTTTCATCAAGGATGTCTCTGTACATTGCTGGATTCATCTTTCTCTCGATCCTGACTAGTCTCCCAGTTCCTGCCGCTGAAACACATCCCCACAGCATGATGCTGCCTCCACCATGCTTCACTGTAGGGATGGTATTGGCCAGGTGATGAGCGGTGCCTGGTTTCCTCCAGACATGACGCTTGCCATTCAGGCCAAAGAGTTCAATCTTTGTTTCATCAGACCAGAGAATTTTGTTTCTTCAGTCCTTCAGGTGCCTTTTGGCAAACTCCAGGCTGGCTGTCATGTGCCTTTTACTGAGGAGTGGCTTCCGTCTGGCCACTCTACCGTACAGGCCTGATTGGTGGAGTGTGCTGCAGAGATGGTTGTTCTTCTGGAAGGTTCTTCTCTCTCCACAGAGAAACGCTGAAGCTCTGTCAGAGCGACCATCGGGTTCTTGGTCACCTCCCTGACTAAGGCCCTTCTCACCCGATCGCTCAGTTTGGCCGGGCGGCCAGCTCTAGGAAGAGTCTTGGTGGTTCCAAACTTCTTCCATTTATGGATGATGGAGGCCACTGTGCTCATTGGGACCTTCAATGCTGCAGACATTTTTTTGTACCCTTCTCCAGATCTGTGCCTCGATACAATCCTGTCTCGGCGGTCTACAGACAGTTCCTTGGACTTCATGGCTTGGTTTGAGCTCTGACATGCACTGTTAACTGTGGGACCTTATATAGAGAGGTGTGTGCCTTTCCAAATCAGGTCCAAATCAACTAAATTTACCACAGGTGGACTCCAATCAAGTTGTAGAAACATCTCAAGGATGATCAGTGGAAAAAGAATGCACCTGAGCTCAAGTTTGAATGTCATGGCAAAAGCTGTGAATACATATGTACATGTGATTTTTTTCCCCCCCGTTTTTTATTTTTAATACATTTGCAATATTTCAAACAAACTTCTTTCACATTGTCATTATGGGGACTTGTTTGTAGAATTTTTAGGAAAAAAATGAATTTAATCCATTTTGGAATAAGGCTATAAAAAGTGAAGCACTGTGAATACTTTCCGGATGCACTGTAAGCTCCATAAATGTTTTTGTCAGGATTGGTGAGATTGACCTTCTTAGGTACAATGTGAAATAGAGTGCATAAAACCAATAAGCAATAGTATGACACAAATTATGAAGTTAGAGTCCAAACGATCCATTTAATTTTTTTTTTGCTTGTATTTTTTTGTTCAGTCTCTGCTAGTTAAACAGGACCACAGTGATTGAACTTGATTCATGATGAATGGTATCGCAATCATGATTTCTGCTCACCATTTTTTGTAATCACTTCCATGTCTAAAATGCGAACTATAGCATAATTCAGTAATGAGATATACTCTGCTTCCCGGCTGGTGTTCAGCTAAAGTCGTATGCTTGTCTATATAGAGTCCAGTTGAAAAATGTGCATCTGAAATTGTAGGCCCGGTGCCCAGATGCGATAAACGTCCTGCGGGGATTACACAGAAATTTTTCAGTCCTGTGTTTTGCCAAAGTGTAGATTTTCTGGCAAGAATATGGCCTTGACATCTAATTAATAGTGGATGTGTAAAATGGCAGAGTTTAAATGTGCCTGTTTTTTCAATGACACAAAGGGAGAAAATGAGGGAAAGAGACGGAGAGAGAAGAGGTGGGTACAGAGACTCTTTGTCCATGGTCCACAGAGAACTGCACAGTTCTACTGTCAATGTGCTGGAAAACTCAGTCACTCTTGCTGGGCCTCTGAGTTACGGAGAAGAAAAAGCAAAAGGGCAAATTAGGAAAAGCACTATCATATCTTTATTCCTTCCTCTTATATTTAAAGCAAAATTAACATAACATTTTAAAAAGCAGGGGGAAAAAGTGTCCTTAGGGTGACCGGGCACTGTGTTCTCCATCGATCACTAAACGCATCAACTGAGACATCAGTAGCATTGACCTGCAATTAAGTACTTGTGTTTCTCTCTCCATGTTTGATACTTTATTGAACAGAACAGAAGAAAAACAGACCGGAGAGCTGTTGAAAGGCGCAACTTGCAGTGACGGCACTCTAGTGCCGCTGATGTGTCTTAGTCATACTTGCCTTGAGGCGTTTGACATCTCTCAACATCACACTGAAAATTGATTTCCAGTTGCTTTCTTTTAGAGTATCTTTAGCAGTGCTGCAAACTTTTCCTTTGAGTTCAGACAAAGCCCCTCTTGTCATGGGAAGTGACTGCAAGAGACTTGCTCCTCCTTTTAAGTGCTGGAGCATTTGATCAAATCCCCACTGCTCTGGTTTGTGTAGACAACTCCCTCTTATCATAGCAGGTTTGTTGTGACAGCGTTTTCAACATCTGACATATCCTCTGTCAGATTATTTAAACAATTCTCTCTTCCAAAAAGACTCCTCCCAGAAGGACGCCCCAGTCCAGTTATCTAAGCAAGTTATCTTTGGCTGTGTTCACACAGCGGCAAAATGCAGTTGTCAGTCTTGTTTTAGAGTGCAAAATTGTTAAGAATTCAGAATTTCCATCCATTCATCCATCCACAGATAAGACAGACTGATAGAAAGAAAGAAGAATGGATGGAAATTCTGAATTTGAAATCCGACCATCCACAGACATACAGATATATTATATAGAACGATGGATGGACAGATTGATGGAAATTCTGAATTTGAAGTTGAAAGAACGATGGATGATGGATGGAAATTCAGAATTTGAAATCAAAAGATGAATGGATGGATAGAAATTCTGAATTTGAAATCTGTCAATCCACAGACATACAGATAGATAGAATGAAAGAATGATGGATGGATGGAAATTCTGAATTTGAGATCGAAAGAATGGGATGGATAGATAGATGGATGGAAACTCTGAATTTGAGATCGAAAGAATGGGATGGATGAATAGATGGAATCCGTCCATCCACAGACATACAGATATATATAGGTCAAATGGACGATGGATGGCTGAATAAATGGATGGAAATTCTGAATTTAAAGTCAAAAGAATGGATGGATGGAAATTCTGAATTTGAAATCAAAAGAATGATGGATGGATGGATAGATAGATCTGAATTTAAAATCCATCAGTATATACAGATAGATAGAATGAACGATGGATGGAAATTCTGAATTTGAAATCAAAAGAATGATGGATGGATGGATAGATCAGAATTTAAAATCCATCAATATATACAGATAGATAGAATGAACGATGGATGGATGGATGGATGGAACTTTTAAAATTTGAAATCCATCCATCTTTCGATTTGTCTGTCTGTCTGTTGATGGACTGAATTTGAAATCCATCCATTGACAGACAGAACAATTGATGGATTGATGGAAATTCTAACATTGAAATCTGTCCATCTGTTCGTTTATCTATTTGTGCATCCGTTCGTGCATCCATACAATACTGGGATTAATAAACACTGCCCCTGAGGGGATGATTTATAGTGTCTCTCTCCAATCTGACCAGCTTTCTCACTCTTCCAGACTGCAGGAATATCATGCTCAAATTTATGACGTCTTAAAGACTTCAAGTGTGATTTAAGTCTCTGTACTGGCCCTCCAATCAACAACGAAACAAAGTGGATTGAGTTGGACACTCCTCCTTTTGGCTTTTTGACTGACACGGCTCCATGAATCATTGTTTGACATTCTGATGGCAACATGCCTGACAATTAGCCACCATCACTCACTGCATGGTTGGATTAGTGTCAGACAAATTGTCCCATATCTATCTGCTATTGCAGATGTTCCCAACTTTTTATCTTAGCTGAACCCATATGACCTAACTTGTTTATTAAAGTAATATTCTGTAATGAGTTATTCATCCTCAGGGTGCAAAACCTGCATGCTGTTATGTTTTTACGTGGAACACAAATTAGTTTGACACTTCACATACTTTTTCCCATTTAACAGACTTTCAAGCTTCACAAAGGATAAAAATGCTCCATAAAAGTATTCAGAAGACTAAGGAATATAGGAAGTTGAATGGACTTTTTTTTTTGGAGTTTATAGTAAAAATATGGTTGCATTGAATCCAAAGTTTTTGTGGAATTGTACAAGGAGTAAATGATAGATGAATATGTTCCATTTTAATGGTATTAATTTAAAAAGTAATTTTTATTTAATTTAGTTCAGCATTTGAATTTGTTTACTAATTTATGAGGGAATTTCTAGCACACTCTTGGTTGGGAACATGGAACATTGCAAGTTTGGGAATTACCACTAAAATAGTTTACTTTTGTTTGTATTCTGGGGTTCAAAAGCAGTTTTGCATGGAATGATCTCTGTGCTCTAGAGAGGTTGCAAAACAACTTGTTTGTACAAAAATAAAACTCATGCAAGATTTTGCCTACAGACATTAGCAATGCAAAACTTCCATACAATATGTTCAGTTGTCCTCTGTTTCAAAAGTCACCTTATAGCAGCTCTGCAATCAATTACAGTCAGCGCAGATGAGGTTCTGCTACACATTTCAATGTGTGCCGCTGATGCTGTACTCTGAGATTTGAAGCCAAACTACTGAGAATGCTGGCATTTTCTTATCTTTTATTCCCCCTCCCATCCAGCATTCAGAATCACTCCAGTGAGTTGACTCTTCGGCCAGTTCAGAAAACAGATAAGATAAGGTGGAACTTACTGTGTTTCACTAAGTGCAATGGAGCTGTTATCTGACAGAGACTTGCTTTTCATTTTCCCTTTGTGTTCAAACTCCTTAATTGGGTCAGTCGGATTCAGAACAGCAACCATGGCAACCTGTTAAAGGTGAGCTTAAGGGTTTATCTTTTGACAGGACAAGAAAGTTGCTTTCTCTGACATTGAGAAACGACACATTGTCAGAGTATTGACGCTCAGCCAAGTGTTTTTCTCCAGGGACTCGAGCCCCTGGCTTGAGGGTAAAGAGGCCTCCAGAGGCCACATGGGTCAGGGGTTTCGTAAAGCTTTGTGGTCAGTTGCCCCAGAGTGGACGTTACTGTTGTCAGTTAGTGTTAAATCACGACAGAGTAAAGAGGTGTGGGAAACTGTGTTTGCACTTCTTGCTTCAGTAGCCAAGCGAATTGTGAAATCCCCCTCAAGCATTGAAGGAAATCAGGATTACAATATCTCGGTTTGGTGTGTGTGCAGGTTAATAGCACTATGTAGGTTATTAAGGATTGTTGTCACTTCAGTTTAGATGGCTTTGAGTTTGATTGCGACCTTTTTGGTTTTGTTCTCTGACATTTCACTAGCTTTCTGATTCGAGATGTTTATCTCTGATCGTATTGATCAGGTTTGTTGTTGACTGCCTACGTCTAGCACAGAGCAGCACAAGGTGAGCAATTTAGGTTAAAAAGTAAATTTTAGAAAATGACTGATGACGCTAGAAAAGACCCTATTCCTCGGCTGGTATCGTGCCTCTGAAGCCCTTTGAAACTGCATTGATTTGGACCTTCAACATTTTGGTTGCCATTGAAGTCCATTGTGTGGAGAAAAATCCTGAAAAGTTTTCCACTGAAAGACATGAACATCTTGGATGGCATGGGGGTGAGTCAGTTATCAGGAAATTTTCATTTTGAATTGAACTAATCCTTTAATGTATTCTGCAACTAAAATTGTCTAAATATTAGGGGTTTACTTCACTTAGGTAAGACTGATTTAAATGTTTTTTATAACCAATAATGATACAAATTATTTTCATGTGTAATTATTCGATAACTGAAATGCAAGCCAAAAATGGCAAAATATTTGGTGGTCTTTTAATGGTCTTAACCATTTTAATCACAAATCACTGATCAGGAAATTAGCAAGAATTGCACAAATACTGTAGATAAAGTCACTTAGCACGGAATAGCCTTTCCCTTTGTTTTCTTTAAATGTTTAAGACGTTGTGGGTAAACATGCAGACATTTTTACAGGAAGAAGAGTCAGTGTTGTTCCACTCAATGCTGATGGCTTCAAATAGTTCATGAGTAGTTGAAAAATGTTGAGTTTAATGTGAGACTAAATATTCACTATAGGGTTTAAATCTGGACTCTGACCAAGGCCAAAACATGAGCTTAATGAGCTTGTTCTCAAGCCACTTCTTGGTTGACTTTGCTATTTGGGCAGGAGCATTGTCTTGTTGAAAAATAACATCTGATCATTCCTCTTTAGATAAAAACTTTTCATTTGTGGGAAGCAAGCCATTCTGCAATATTCTTCTGTACCCCAAATCAATAAATGACTTTTAACAATGAAGAAGCTCACCAATACCAGCAACTAAAAAGGCTCCGCACACAATGAGTGCGTTTACATGCACGTTCTTAAGCCGATCATGCTTAATAAGCCGACAACGAACATGGTCATGTAAACGCGGTAACCCGTTTTCTTTTATCGGAGTAAGGTCATAAACGGCTTAAGCATAAACCAGTCGGAACAGGTAGTTTTTTGCCTCTTACCCCGATTTTGCATGGCATGTAAACGCATTAACCTGCTTTTTGTCGGCTTATTGAAGTGCGCATGTGTGATAGGTGACAAAAAACGCATACTTGGAGCGGATTTAAATGCATCCAGACAGAGCGAGTGTTTTGCATGAAAGAAAGAAGGAAATATATCACAAACGCAGACTCTTTTAAGACCCAGAAAATTGTAAAAATGTGTTCTCATCTCATGCAGCAGAAGTAGAAGAGGTTCAGTCAAAACGCTGCATCTGTAACTGCATGAGAGAATAATAATTTATTTAAAAAAATTCCCGCTGACACGTTGCAAGTATTATTTAACATCACAACTGACATAACATTTGGAATACTCTGAGTCAGATACAGCAATTATTATTTTTGATGTCACTACAAGGAAATAACCCGGTTTATTAATAGAGTCATGTAAACGCTGTTTACTTGCGTTGTCAGTTTACTGGTTTGCATGTAAATGGTGAAAACTGGTTATTTCAATAAGCTGATATTTGTGAGTTATCAGCTTACTAGTGTGCATGTAAACATGCTCAGACACCTCTTCCTCAATGCTTCACTGTGGTAGAGATGCATTTATTATATTTTTCGGCAGATTTTAGAAGACAGCGCTCTGGAGCATCACCATGTGACTCGTGTTACATTGTGACTCTGCTGAACCACTCTGAATCAAACTTCCCATATTCTGCAAAAAACGTCATTCTGTCTTTGTTTTTTTGAGACGGCAATGGCTTTTTAAGTAGTTCTGAAATGTTTCTGACCAATAATTTGTGGTTAAGACCATTAAAAGCTTAGTGTTTAGCCATTTTGAGCGTGGCCCATTTTTTTTTGACCCATACCCAGGGGTGTATTTTTTTTATTTATATAAGTTGTAGTTGTTACAAGTGTGTGGTGCAGCAGGGAAGAGAAGATCCGGGGCTTCCACAAAGACGGGTTTTATCTATAAACCGAATCAGAACACGACACACGTAAGCATAACAATTAAGAAAGGACAAGGAGTGCAGGGAAGTGAGTCCAATATAAAGGGAGTGCAAACGATGAAGACCAGGTGCAGGGAATCCAGGGAGAGCGGGAGAGATGTGGAAGTGAGTTCAGGTGAGAGACAGGGAGGATACTGGGAAATGGAGTCCGGGACGGGCGTGGAATGTAACAGTATAGATATACATGTCACAGACATTCAGTGATTTTGGCCGGACTTTTAGATTGTTTTAACCAGTGTCCTGTCTTCCTTTGTTCAGTTTCCCACCACTTATCAGTTGTCATGGTGATTCATTTGATCTGCACAGGTGTTTGTCATTTTACATTTACCCTGTATTTAAGTTGCAGTCTTTTCAGTTCTCATTTGTCTGGTATTGTTCCTGCTGTCTCGCATTTGGCTTTCTATTTGGAGTTGTTTCATTTTCATCATCATCATCATCATCATCATCATCTTCCTTGGAGTATATGTGACATACATATTACTATGTAGAAAAGTGTGAATATATTAAAACAATTACCAGTTGAGTAGTGTTCTGCTTGTCATGTGATCTGAACTTGGTATATTTTTTTAAATATTTTTTTTAGCATTGTTCATTTCTTTACGTATAAATCTCTTGTAAATAAAGTACAGATTTAACTTACGATTATTAAAGATTTTACCAAATCATTTAGACAAGAGTCTTATGTTGTGTCCAATAACAGAAAATTCCTTTCACTGTAGGACATAGTCTTACAGTCTTGTTTGAGCGCACTTCTGAGATGTGGAGAGAGAGAGAGGGAGGGAGGATTGAAGTATCCCGCTGGTGTGAGGAAAGTGATCCCGGTCTTAGAGCTCACACAGATAAGTGGATCATATTCACTGTCAGTGTGTGGTTTAGCGGCATTTGAACACTTCGGCTTGTACTGTCAGTCTGAGCTGTGACAGTGCTTCCAGGTCCCAAAATCTTAACTGAACGAAAAGGCTGAATGAAACAATGCCACCAATTTGCAAAATGTATACCAGGAATGCACCATTCATGCAGTCGCTTTGAATAAAATACCCAGCCAAATGAATGAACATAAATGTGGTAAAGTCTTGACTGAAATGTGTACAACTCACAGTTCAGCCTTATAATGAATCATTTACTTAGTTTCAATGACTTCATGAATCTGTGATAATCTGTGAAAATACTGTTTCAAATGGCCTTATGCCACTTTAAATGTTCTTAAAGACTAATCTCATTGAAAAGGCAGAGGTACATATCGTCCTTGTGTTCTTGATTTGTATATCTTAAGAGCTTAATGTAGACGCAGCCTGAGAGCTTTGTTTGTAGTAGATGAGTAATTCACCATAGGTTTACCCCTTTTCTCCAGACATAAAGGTCTCCACTATTTTCTCAAGCTGCCTCTAGTGCGTCTTTGTTGCGGCAGGCTTGTTTTTATTTCCCCCTTCTCCCAACCTTGAAAGCCGCTCCTTCTCGGTTAATTAAGGCGAACCACAACAGTGCCATCGTAATGACTGAATTGTGTACAGCATTATCTTTGCCCCAAAAGGGGCCTTTGTTTCCACCGCAAGTGTGCATTCTCTCACCGCAGAAGTGAAGAAGGAGAGGGAGAGATAGAGACAGAGAAAACAAGCGAGCCTCTACAATCCTAACTCAATAATGACTTCCCATGGGGAGAAAACGAATATGGCAAATGTTTGAAGCGCCGCCGTCACTGCTACGGGACTTCCACCAACCACATTACTCCAGGAAGTGCTTAATAGTTTTATGGACCTTCTTTCTTCTTCTGAGAGCACATGGTGATTGGTGCTTTTCAGAGAATTATCTGTGTCCAGGGTCAGAAATTAACCAGGGGTCGAGCCAAAAGTGCTCTGAAAAGTTTTTATTTTTAAAAAAAAAAAATTTATATCTGTTAACTGATATATAATAATATTATAGTTATGGGCCTCTACTGACACTATAGTGACCTGTAGCAGTCAGATATTTATATTCACTGTCTCAGAAGCAAGTGTTTTTTTAGGAAAACAACTGAACGTGAATAAAACACTCCCATTAACTAGTACAAACTGTGACTGGACGAATAAAATGTATTCCAGCAGGGCATTTATTGTGCCTTGGTCTAGCCTATTATTTATAGATATTTGATATTGATTTGATTTATATATTGAACAGCCATAATTGTTATGATTTGAGAATGATTTGGGTTTTCATTATTCGAAGCTAGTTAGATGATTTCAGGTCTTTGATAGCTAAATCTTTGATGCTGAAAATAGTACAAATTGTAAACTGATTATATTAGTAAGCATAATCACATTGACCCCTTATGCTGTGTTTTTTTTTTTCAACTTGTATTACATTTGCCATTTCGTTAACATGTTATGTTGGGTCAAATGCATGAGTTCTGTCATTCCATTCTTTTTGCTCATGCTGTTTCTGAGTTTGCAGAATGCTGTGAAATAATATTGCAATTTAAAATAACTATTTTCTATTTAAAGTCCCCCTGTGGTGAAAATCAAGTTTTTAATGTTGTTTATAATTTGCATATTCATGTAACCACGATGAGGCAAGGGTGTAGAGTTACATTCAAGCTATTTTAAGATTTTTTTTTCAAGATGAGTTTTAAGGGATAAAATTATTGACTACAGGGGAAATATATTTCAAAATGTAATTTATTCCTGTAATGGCAAAGCTGAATTTTCAGTCTTCAGTGTCACATGATCCTTCAGAAATCATTCTAATATGCTGAATGTTGAAAACAACTGCTTAATGTTTTTGTGAATACATGATTTTTCAGGATTCTTTGATGTTTTTAGAAAACAGCATTTATTTGAACATGGAATTTTTTGTAACATTATAAAATTCTTAACTGTCACTTTTTTATCAATTTAATGCATCCTTGTTGAATAAAAGTATTCATATTTTATATAATATTAAAGTCTTAATGTCCCAACACTTTTGAACAATAGTGTAGGTGTAGGATACAACATGGATATTTACTGATGATTGACTGAAATGATTCACAAGCATTTTCTGTTTAGCTAAGCTTTCAGATTGCCTAAAAATCTATTTAATCTATTTCAATGATGTCTATGGGATTGTAGGGACATTTCATGTGTGGCTTTCTCAAAAAAGTATTTATAACACCTACAAGGCCTGTTTGTGTATTGTCATTTACCTTGTAAAGCCACTGATAAGTGTCAAACCAGTTTTGCCTCTCCGTCTAACCATGACTTCTCCTTGACATAGCACAGTCTGCCTCTTTATCTCAGATAAACACTTTCTGAAGGCACCAAGCATATGTGATTTAAGCGTTGTGTACACAGTATCCTCCTGAGACTGTAGTGCTGCTCTCCTGCTAGGAATCCCTGTCCGCTGGCGGTCTAGGACATCATTAGGCCTGTGAGGTGATAACGAGGCATCTTGGTTCTCAGTGGTATGTTAATTAAAGCACAGAGTTCAGTGACGCACGTCAATACAGACGGGGCAGCTCAGACTCCCATGCTTTATCCTTTTTGTGAATGACCATGGCCTCAAACCCCACCCTGTCTGCTCGCTAATCACCATAGTGATGAAGGATTTGAGCGGCTCGCAACTCTGAATAGTAGCCACTTGAGTTTTGGCAGCACCCGGGCGCATTTGCTACATGAATAATGTATGCCTCAAGGCCCCTTGTAGTACTGGGATCTTTGCATCTTTGTGTATGGTAGCAATATATATTATTTCTTCTCAGGGAAGGTTTGTCAGCTTGCTTTGCATATTGCTTCTCCCCAGGGGAACTTTGTGGCACATGTGATATTAGTGAAACTCTGATTGATGTATTTATTTTGGTGTCCAGACGTTTAATATTGCGTGCATTGCATATTCACAAAATTACAAAATATTAAATAGTTGTAGTATTAAACGTCTGAACACCAAAAAGCTCTTCAAAAACAATATATACAGTGTGTGTGTGTGTATATATATATATCTCAATCAATCAATTGTTTTCAATTTGTGATCAGTAAGTGCTGTCAAATCGATTAATAGCATCTAACATAAAAGTTGGTATATTATATATTAACAAACTTTTATGTTAGATGCGATTAATTGGTTTGACAGCACTTATTGATCACAAATTGAATTGATTGATATAGATGCATTATATTGGCAAAAGTTTTGGGACGCCTGCCTTTACATGCACATGAACTTTAATGACATCCCATTCTTAATCCGTAGGGTTTAATATGGAGTTAACCCACCCTTTGCAGCTATAACAGCTTCAACTCTTCTGGGAAGGCTTTCCACAAGGTTTAGGAGTGTGTTTATGGGAATTTTTGACCATTCTTCTAGAAGCGCATTTGTGAGGTCAGGCACTGATGTTGGACGAGAAGGCCTGGCTCACAGTCTCCGCTCTAATTCATCCCAAAGGTGTTCTATCAGGTTGAGGTCAGGACTCTGTGCAGGCCAGTCAAATTCCTCCAAACCAAACTCGCTCATCCATGTCTTTATGGACCTTGCTTTGTGCACTGGTGCGCAGTCATGTTGGAACAGGAAGGGGCCATCCCCAAACTGTTCCCACAAAATTGGGAGCATGAAATTGTCCAAAATGTCTTGGTATGCTGAAGCATTAAGAGTTCCTTTCACTGGAACTAAGGGGCTAAATTATTTTATTCTAAATTATTCTAAGGGGCTTATTATCACAATAATGACTTTAAATGATCTTTTGGGGTAAGTTCTCAGCCAAATTTAATGTGATTAATTTGTAATTAATTAGATCGAAAATGTTATATATATAGCTTTTTTGATATTCCACAGTAAAAAGAAAACATGTCAAAAACCAAACAAACTTGCAGTCAATAAACAGAAATGATGTCTTACCTGATATCAGCAATTCTGCAATGACTACTGGCTGAATGTTACATCACATAATTAATATTCATGAGCCATGGTTATTCCCTTATTTTTAGATTAATTATATCTAAACAGATATCTATGCAGATATGTTTTTCAGTTGATTTACTGGACAAGAACTTTAGTCTTTAGTTTTAAAATGAGTTCACTTTAGCTGATAAGCATGCGCTTTTTCCTACTGTAGCTATGGAGACATCTGTATTGTGAACTGAATACCAAAATATCCTCTGCAACATTACACTACTTCAAATAAATACTGCTATTTCTAACTTTCTATTTATAAAAAAAAACCTAGAGAAAAATGTATCACCGTTTCCACACAAATATTATGCAGTACAACTGTTTTCAAGATTGATAATAATAAGAAATGTTTCTTGAACACCATATCAGCGTTTAATTAGAATGCAGCTTGTCACTGGGATAGTACCTTTAAAAGGACAACTTTGTTCCTTTAAGGATATTGCCCCAGTGACAAGTTGTTATACCTCTAAAGGTACAATTGAATTAATCTCATTTTGCGGTC
This sequence comes from Rhinogobio ventralis, assembly GCA_039654625.1. NCBI lineage: Eukaryota > Metazoa > Chordata > Actinopteri > Cypriniformes > Gobionidae > Rhinogobio > Rhinogobio ventralis. The sequence continues at coordinate 32,684,235 of CM077205.1, read as the reverse complement.
TATGGAAAAATAATCATATGAGGATGAATAAATATGAATCTTTTAATATTTTATGTCATATATTGACCATGAGCCACTTGATGAACAGTCCCTTATTTGATGCAGAAGTCCACTCACAAATATATCTTCTTTTGTTAAGCGCAATTTGATTACTTTATTTTAAGGTCTCTTTGTTACATTAAATATTAAATATTGTTTCTTTTTTCTTCACCAGATCCAAGCATGTGCTCGCACTAGCCAAGCCCCTACATAATGCCAAACTGCAGAAAAACGATTTAGAACTGGAGCTGGAGGTACTTGAACAAGCTGCTGAACTCGCGATGAAGGAGGAAGAAGAAGAAGAAGAAGATGAAGAGGACTCCAGCAGTGGTAGTGACTCTAAGGAGGAGGAAGAGAGTGAGGAAGAGCAGCCTGAAGAAACGCAACCTGAAGAAAGTACAGAAAATAACCAAACGGGATTCAGACCACTTGAACCTCAGGTTCTGAAAGAAGAAGCCATGACTGAAGCTTCCCTGCTCTGTGTTAAGCTCCAGTGTGGCGGTGGAGAGCCGCGTGAGTCCAGTAGGATGATTGAAGAGCTGGGAGAGAGGCTGGAGGAGGGGCTGACGATTGAGGAGGATGTGCCTCTGGGAAGACGCTCTATTAGTGGCAGTAACACCAAGGGAGAGGGAGAGAGAAAGAGAGAGGGAGACTATTACCATCGGTGTGCAGCTGAGACGGAAAGAGACGCCACGAAAGCAGCAACCAGTAGAGTGTTACTTGATCCGTGTCTTCAGAGGAATCCACTGCGTATCATAGGCACTGAAGAACTGGACAGTGACGATGATGGAGACCTACTTCTTACAGTGGCAAAACAAGGACCGTAGTGGAAACATTATTACTTGGATATTACGATTCCTTCACACTAAGAGTAACGGACGTATCCTTAAGTCTATCTAAGAGCTTTTGCTTTATTCATGGATTTATATTGACTTAAAATGATGGTTTTATTTGTGGCATTGTCGTAATTGCTTGTTTCACAGTGCCACTGCTGTTGAAAATAACATTTCTGTCAGTTTGTTGTAAAATATAGCAATAAAAAATATTATACTTATTTTATTGTATATGCTGCTTTTTCCATTATGCCTATGTGTGTGTGTGTGTGTGTGTGTGTGTGTGTGTGTGTGTGTGTGTGTGTGTGTGTGTGTGTGTGTGTGTATATATATATATATAAAATTAAGTGTAATTTATAAAAAAGTGTATATATATATATATATATATATATATATATATATATATATATATATATATATATATATATATATATATATATATATAAAATTAAGTGTAATTTATAAAAAAGTATATAAAAATATGTAACGCATATTCATGCTATTTAAAGGCTTACTCAACAAAACAGTCATTTATACAGTGTCTTCTTCAAAGAAATACCCGTTCAAGGCAAATGTCTTCATTCCTGTGGCACTTCAGAGAGATTTGGGGGTTTTTTATCTCTACAAACTGATCTTTTGCAGTGAGTTTCTGCAGTCTGTGATGCTGTTGTTATTTACATGCATCCTGTTTGCGGTGAAGTGCGATCACGCGTGTGTTAGCCCCCCCTCTGATGAGTGTAAGATTAACATGTTGCACGTTGTCATTTCCTTGGAAGTTAAGGAGTAGGAGGTGGTCGTTTGACGATAACTAAAAAAAAGTGGGGGTGGTGGTATATCAACAGGAAATGTTAGTTGCAGCCCTCTCTTGAGAAAAAAAGCTATCAAGATAACTAAAGGCATGCATTGTTGGGTGTTGTTTTGTTTTTTGCTGTGCAAAATTTTAGTTTTGTGCTTCTAAAAGTTTTCTTAATTGCAATGTGATGTTCTTAAAGCTCATTTTGTAATGTATAAAGTTGTTTCTTGCTTTAGATTTACTATCCGTTATACAAATACACTTTTGATCAGATCAGCTCCACTTGTATCGGTTTTAAGTGCAGTTGATTGAATTGATTGATCGTTCCTGAATAAAGGAGTCAGGTGAAAACAGATCAATCATGGAGAGTCGAGATAAACAGGGAAGCACTTGTCAGGCAGATAGATGGGGGATTGTGTAATGTGCAAGTGGAAATTGAGGAGATAAGGTGGTAAGATTCTGCCTTTTAGAAAGCAGACAGTTTAACTGACTGCAGTCAGTAAACCAACCTCACTTTTATAGTGATAGTTTGCCAAAAAATCATTGGTCCTCATGTCGTTCCAACCCCATAAGCCTTTCGTTCATCTTCAGAATACAAATTAAGATCTTTTTGATGAAATCTGAGAGCTTTCAGTCCCTCCATAGACAGCTATGCAACTACCACTTTGACGCCTCAAAAATGTCATAAAGAGATCATAAAACTAATCCATATGAATTGAGTGGTTTAGTCCAAATTTTCTGAAGAGACTAGATCATTTTATATGATGAGCAGATTGAATTTTGGCTTTTATTCACATACTGTAGGGTGAGTAATTAATGACAGGATTTTTGTTTTTGGGTTAACTATCCCATTAACAGACTTTTATTTACTAAAGAGCTTTAAAATACAGCAACAACCAATACAATCTCTTGGCAATTTGTGTCTTTTACGTTTTGGCAAGTTGGTAGCTAATTCGTATGAATTCATACAATGTTATTTGCATGTTTTCGTACTGCTTATCTGCTTATGCCCCAGTAGTGGTTATGTTTAAGGGTGGACTTACTTTTTTCCTAAAAATTTTACAAATTGATACGAAATTGCCACCTTGTAAAGTAGTTACATTTTCCTGTGAAATTGGGTTGCAACAGCTTTGAAGGAGGTAACAAGTTTAGATTAAACATGCAGAGCGATTAAGAAAAGAGACTTTCTAAAATCGTACCCATACGGTAGGTAGTTTCAAGCAGCAAATAATGCTAGATTTGACACTGGGATATGTCAAGATGCTCTTAAAGGTGAACTTGACCTTCTTGACCCGTTCTGCTCTTGTCAAAAGTGAGGCCATATGTTTTACAGGAAGCAGATCCACACAATCACATTTGTTTTTTGCTTGATTCTGGTGTGTAACACTCACTTTTCATGGTATAATTAATTCAATGGATGAAATCAAGTTTTTCCTTCTATCCAGATTCTGCTGAGAAATATGTCTCCATATGGAAGTAAAATAGGCTCAAAAAATGGCATTTCGTCATTGACAGTGTGGTAGCTGTTGAAGTGAAGAGCAGCTTGGACGAAATGCTGTTTTAGGCCGTGTGTTCCTGTTGGCTGTCTACCCTGTTCACTCTCTGACTAAGTGTGTCTGATACCTTGGAGACAGACGCTGTCTCTGTCTGTAACTAGAGCTCTTTATTTCTGTCCATCTCACCATCACTCAGTCTCTTCACAGTTCTCCTTTCTGCATTCTCGCTCTTTTTCTGTCGCACTGTGTTGAGGATGGATGATGTCATAAAAGTATCTCCCTCCAAGAGGGGCCAACCGAGCTCTCCAGCAGCACCTTGGGAGCCTAATCATTTGTCCGACCTCTATCAAACCCTCCTCCTTCATCCCTCCATCTTTTATTCTCACTTCATTGCTCAGTAGCTTGTGGGAGCCCACAGGCTGTAGCCGCCTCTCCCCTGTGGGGTCTACCATTGATTAAGTGACACTCTGTTGAATCGTCGTTTTTCATGGTAAAGAGGTGCCTATATTTCCCATTATGATGCCCACCCCTGGGAGCCAGGCTGGTGCTTCACACCGTATGTTGGCTTGAGTGTTTTCCAGACAAGTTTTTAATAGGTTTCACCTGCAGCTAAGGGGACATTTGTGCCTTTTAAATGTATTCAGCTGACAAAATTGGATGAATGCGGTCGTGTTTCAAGAGGCTTTTTTTCCCTCCATTTTCTGCGTTGTGCAGTAATTATGAGCAGCTCTGACACTCTGCTGTGAGCTCCTCATTAAAGTCCAGATATGTCTCATCTTTTAACTGTTATTTGCATGTATTGTCAGTAGGAAGCTCATAACAGTGAGTGACCAAATTTACTTTGCTGGTATTTTGCTGCTCAAATCAAATTTTAACAGCTTGTAAATGCATGAACAAGGTACTAATATTTCCAGTTGTCACTTTCTCATTAAAGGTGTCATTTTGACACTACTAACACCAATTGGAATGATTAAGTGCAAAAATTATTAAATGGCGTGATTTCTTCTCCCAAACTAGTTAAGGTCAAACCCACCCTGCATGCAGCCAATTCTAAAGATTTAATTGATGATATTTCTGAACTCTGAACTAATTCCATAAAGTCTGAACTTTTCTTGACCAAAAGCAAATATGAGTGGTTCCTCTCTGTGCAATGTTGACTCCACACTGCTAGCCAGGGTTACCAGGGCATTGGTACGGTATTCTAGGTGGTTACAATGGTGTTCTGGGTGATTTCTAAGTGGTTCAAAGTCAAAAGGCCTGTTCACACCAAGAGCAACCATACTGATAATTATAATAGAATCCACAGTAACAGAGGATACAATTCTTTCTATTATTAAGCATGCATACTTGTTTCATCTGCCACTTTAAATGCTCAAGCTCTGTAAAGTCTCTGTAAATCATTCTGAAAATGATCCTGGCAATATGTTTCTCTGTCGTTATCGTTAGCTGTGGTGTGGACTTCATAAAATTAGAATGATTATTAAAACTTAGCAAGTTAATGTGGATGTTAATGTAATTATAGTTATCATTCTTGGTGTGAACAATAACTTAAGTCTTGTGAAATGTTTGTCTCCAGATATTGCTCAGGATGCAAATAGTGTATTTTCGGGTTTTTATTGCTTTTAACAATTATTTTATTAGAACAATAAGCAAATAAATATTTGGGGGGAAAGAAATGTAATAGCATTGGCAAATAGCACTAGTCTCTCTTTTTTGCATGCATATTTTTTAAGTAAATTTCACTAAGGGTGTAAGTTGGTACACGTAACGTTATTCGTACCGAATCGGTACAGGACTTCCTGTAGGGTGCACTTGTGTACCGAACAGTACCGAATGCAAACTTTAACAGTTAACAGTAGGCTTGTTTTACGCGCGGAACATGCGAGTTCCCACACGAACATATTAAGTATTCTGTCCATTTTATCACGAAATTCAAACGATAAATGCCGTTTTGACGCTCTAATGTGACGTGACAGATGTATAGGCGCGGCAGTTCAAACGTCAGCGCGTCGCGCGAGTGAACGCGATCATCACTTGCTAGTCAAAGAATAAACATGAATTAACATCTAAAGGTATGTTGTTGAGGACACATTACAACTTGCTGAAACGTATCATATGTCATGTAATCGCTCAATCAGTGTTTCAAAGGTGGAAAGACGTCAATAAAACAGCTTTTAAACAATGTCACGTAGCATTACATTTACCTCAGGTAAGTCATTCAGTGTCCACAGCTGGGTTCACTAGAGAAATGAACTCTTTCGCTAAATATATGCACTATATTAGCCTATATATTAATTATATTCTACTTAACCTGTTAGTGATGTCTTGATTAGACTATTTCATGTATGTTTAAATAAATCTGTCATGAAAATGACAGCCACTGTGTATATATTATTATATTTCAACAACAAATTGGAGTAAAAACATTATTTTATAATTAGATTTAGAAGTTAATGCAAAAACTGCCTTATGTGAAGTTTACATGTTTGCATACAATGTTATTTGAGTGTTGATTATTATATCTAAAAATAAATGGCAATTGAATTTAGGCTAATAGTTTGGGCTCTGTTGTTAACCTTTAATATTAAAGTAATGTGCAAGTAAGGGCTCCCTATATAGTTTACAGCATTATCTTTAAGAAACGTTGTTATAATTTAATTCATTTAAGGACAGACACAATTTGTTCAGTAAACCAGTTTAATAAAAATAAATAAAAAGCAATTTTATATTTAGTTTTCTCTCCCCTGCTGTACCGTACCCTGACTTCAAAACCGAGGTACGTCCCAAACCATCAGTTTTGTGTACCGTTATACCCCTAAATTTCACATATGGAACTAAGTTAAGTAAAATTAACAATGAACATGAGCAATTTTAACTTAGCCAGTAAAAGGTTGAGTTATTTCTACTTAGTTGAAGTGTCCTTTGTAATACTTTTTACTCAAACAATATAACACTGAATTAAACCATGCTTTTAAAGTGTATACTTTACTCAGAACCATCTAACTAAATAATACAGTAGATATTGTGTAGACACCATATCTAATAAACTTAGTACCCACCCGAACACAGAGACCTCAATACTTGGTACACAATACACAGTGACTGTAACATTAAATGGGTCGTTTGGATTTGATAGAACTCCAAATGTCACAAAATGGCAAATTACTAAGCCTAACAATAAAATCAGTGATAAAACGGTGTAAATACAGCTAGAAATCAGTGAATCATCTTATACTTATTAATTATTCAAGCCCCAGTGCATGATGGGAACACCAGTATCAGAAAAGTTGAGTAGTTATACTTAATGTTATAATGTTGATATTTACGCTTTAATTTCTAGAAGCTTAAATTGAGTAGTAATATACAATTTACTTTTTCATGTAGAAATTACATTTGTTTTTTTCTATAGTATTTACTTCACCACAGAATCATTTTTATCAGTGGTGAGATACTGACAAAATACATAAATTGCATCTTCAACTAAACGTTGTCATTAAGGTATGAATAATATGCGTTTCATTCACTAAAAAGAAGAGTCATTGTTTCAGACAGAGATGCTCACGCTGTATTTTCTTAGTTCAATAAAAAGGATGGACTCATATGAGACATTCACTGAACTGTTTGTGCTGTATGTTTTTGATTCACTAATAACCGAGTCATATAAGTCACTCGTTCTGGAGGTGAACTGAACTGCCTGCACTGTTTTAAATGGACTGTTTTTAAAAGAAACAGCTCATAAAAGTTATTTGTTCAGGAATCTGACTTGTGCTGTAGATTCTGCAGTTTTGCGGCACCACTGAATATTAGTGCAAGAATCTCTGTAAGAGTATTTTAGTACAATGTTCCAATATCTGTGTTAAAAATGCACATGTGGGACCCTTTGGACCCAACATCATACGTCTCCTGAATTGTGAAATGAATGTGAATGAATAAATTCCCTACTTTGCGGAAATGTTACTTAAATTACTAATGGCCTACTTATAGTTGTAGCCTACATTAAATTTGAATAGGAGAAAGTATTGTAACTGTAAATATTTCATACTTCGCCATTAAAGGTGAGATTCGGTTCCTCTGCTGTCAGATGTCATTACGTTAGGCTGGCGAAATCTGTGTGACACATTGCCTCAAACTGTCCTGACCTGCATTACGTTTACTGCTGACAGAACAAGGACAATGTGTTCACCCCACACACAGGATCCCCCAGTGTGCCATACTAATAGAAAACTCAATCTCTTTTCCTTTTAAGTGGTACGATTCCGGTACTCGAGCACATGAATAACCCTAAAGGAGAAATGAATCTGTTCCTCTCCGGGGCTTGGCTTCTCCAATGACTGTGCAAGTAAGGTTTCTTTTGTGCCATCTGTCCCTTTCTGTCTCTCTCTGATTGTCTGTTGAATCTTTATCTCCTCATTTGTCAATGTTAGGGATGTAATAAACCTACTTCAGTAGAAGAAGAGCAAATCCTCTTGTCTGGACTTAGTTGCAAGTAAAAGTCCTTGTGATGTCTCATGCTTTGGAGGCTCTCATTCACATGACAACTAGAGCGAAAAGCATAAAGCAACCAAGCTATAGAGAGGCCCATTGAGAGTGCTTGCATCAACAGTTCCCACATGCCGAGCTTCCGGATGCACTCTAATTGGCGTAAGCAGCATCCGTTAAATCGCTCCTGTTAAACGCAGAAATTGAAGTAGTAAGTCCCTGAGAGTGTGTGTTAAATCACTCCTCGCTCGCAGCAGACGTTTGCCATCAGCCTATGGAAACGATTACCCCTGCCTATCTAACAAGGTCGATGTTTGGTACACTAGTGCATGTTAGAGAGAGAGTGAGTGTCTATAAACCATTGTCCCATCGTTAGCTCTCAGATTGCAAAGGCACTTTAAGCTGCGCTGAATCTCGCGCTGTATAGCTTTACTCCCAAGGCTACGGTAACAATTAGCCGAGGTGTCAAGTTCAAGTAGCTTGACTGTAATGTGAATATACTCCCTTTGTTTGCTCCATTGAGGGTATTTCCTGCCTAAAAGAAGATGGCTTTTCTTTTTGTGCCAGAGGCTTGCTTCTTAGATTCATTCAAGTTTTCAAGAGCGCCATGTTTGTGTAAAAGCTTCATAAGTCAGTGTAGCAAAGTGTAGTCTTCAGAATTCAATCTGAAAGTTCTCACCACGGAGCTTTCTAAACCACAACATAGATCTCGACTTTGTAAAGCGGCTGCTTTAAGAAGCCGCAGTCCCTTATTTGTTTTCCATTTGAAACAAAAGTCAGAGATTATTCATATTTTAGCACAAGTTGCTGTTGGAAGAGAGAAGTTTTGCTGGAAGAGACTGGGGGAATTGGAAGCCACAGAGGCAGCAAGCCAACCTGTCAAAGTGCTTCTCTCCATTCCTCCCTTCCTTTTTCCATAAGCTGAGGTAACAATGGTGCCGTTGTGCATCCTTTAATTTTGTTTTCTAAATGTTTATTTCTGAAACACATTTTTTTAGTGTAGGCGCACAATGATAAGTTTGCATGGTGATGTGTCCAAAGTACGACTGTCAGTCATTTAAAAAATATATAAAATGTATTTTGAGTGTATTGTAGCAATGTTAGTGAAAGTGACATGTGAAGTCGGAATTTGTCCTTTGCATTTAACCCATTCAGGTTAGTGCACAAACATTAGGAGGCGTGAGTAGTGAACACACACACACACATTGCAGACTGTGGACACACACACCCGGAGCAGTAGGCAGCCATTTGCTGCGGCGCCCGGGGAGCGATGGGGATTAGCTGCCTTGCTCAAGGGCACCTCTATCATTTCCTGCCAGTATTGAGAATCAAACCCGTAACCTTCGGGATGCCAGTCTGAATCGCTAACCCTTAGGTTAGAGAGTCACGACTGCCCCTAAAAAAAAGGCTCAGGGAAGGAGGAGGCGGGAACCGGCGAACATTTAACATAAAACTTTAATCCAAAAATAAACAAACAACAGAACGAAAGTAAAGCGCCAGCCCCTCACTGACGACTGCCTCATATAAACATAATAAAACACAACATAAAGTCCAGGCCTGGTCCTCTCTCCTCTTGCACTGTCGTCACTCCTCCTTATATCCTTTAAAATTAGCTCATTGGCACTCACTTTGTTCCCACGGCTCTCGGCCCTGCCCTGCTTGCCACATGTATATATACACTTTTATGCTCACTACTGCCTTTATTTGATAAAACAAAATACATTAAGTAACTGTTTTCTATTTTAATATATTTTAATATCTGAAAAATTTTCAGTAAGCACTTTTCCGAACTCCCTGAACACCTCTTGTAGTTTGATTGTAGTCTTGAGTTTTCTTCTGGGAACAAACACATCACAATATTCATTTAAAAAATAATTCCTGCTCATGGCATAAACAAAAAAAGTGTGTTGAAACTTGCGATTATGTTAAGGGTTGTGACATTTTCTGAAACACGCTCGAAGTGGTTGACCAATCACAACCCACTGGTCCAGCCGACCAGTCAGAGCACATTACGCTTTTCAAAAGGAGGGGATTCATAGAGACAAGAACTAAATGTAGTGTTACTGACAGACTGGGAAGAGAGGTGCTGCAACAATGGAAATGTTTGAATTCAAGCACGAAAACATATTCTAGTAGACCCCAAAAACAAAATCAAGACTTGAAAACAGGCATATTTGGTCCCCTTTAGGTGCCCTATCATACACCCAGTGCAATGCGACGCAAGTGTTTTTTTTGCTAGTTTTAGCCTGACGCAGTTATCATTTTCACGTCCAGCACCACGTTGTTTAAATAGCAAATGCACTCCGAATCCGAATAGCGAATCCGGCATGGTGCAAGCGCAACTGGATTTTAAAAGGAATGGGAGATGAGACTCTGATTGGTTTATTGCATGTTACGCCCAAAACACACCCATTACTCATTAAGAGACCAGGTACAACCCTCTCTGGCCGGGCACGCTGACCGTTATTTCCGTTGTTAAACTAGCAAAAGTGGATTCGGACACGCCCTAAGTGCACCTGCGCCATGCGCTTCAGACCATGCACTCATATCGTTAAAATAGGGCCCTATATGTTTAATGCATCCTTGCTAAATAAAATCTTTAAAAAAAATAATAATAATTAACTTACTGACCCCAGTGTATCAAATGTATTAAAACTGATAGTATTAATTATGTTTAAAATGTGATATAGATAGATAGATCAAAGGGGGTATGCAAGTGTGTGCACATGAACTACCGACTGACCACTTTAGAGTTTTGTGCTATATGCCTTACGAGAGACACGCTTTATCAGCTAAGGAAACAAGTTTATAAAGTCAGGCTTAAGCAACACTTGCTCTCGCCTTTTTCCTAAACAAAACAATGAAAAGCAGCTAGACGCTACCTCAACAGCCTTTGCACTTCACTTTCTGAGCTTGTAGCTTTTCAATGATTGTTGTATGACTACCTTTCCACCTAGTTTTGTTTGTTTATAAACCAGCCATTCATTTTCTAAGCTCCTGTTACATACAGCGCTCAGCATTGATAGAGCCTGGTGTCCATTCACTCCATCCACTGCCTTGTTATCTGTTCATAGTTTGCAAGGTTGTGGGGCTGTCACATGCTTGGCTTTGTGTCTTTTCTCTCATTCCACACACCACACACACACACACACACACACACACACATAGAGTGCCCATAGGGATATAGTGTAGAGAGACAGATCTCCTTACATGTGCATGGCTGAATGTGTTAGCTTGTCACCCCCTAGACTGCCCTCTGTGACTCCTGCAGCACAGCTCTTTCTGCCTGAGTGGTGTGCATTACATCTGCTCACTGCACACACACACACACACACACACATATGAAGTATGATGGTAGTAATCCGTATAGACAGAAGCAGCCAACACACACAAAACATGCAAGCATTGTTATAAAACATAGTGTCTATATAACATCCTGATGCAACCTCATAAAAGTGACTGATTTGGTACGTTACTTTTGTTCTTTTCTTTTTTTAACATTGCATTTGTTTTGTTTGTTTTTTACAGACAAGGCGCAGAGATGAAAATTAGAGTTGTGCTATATTCTTTTAAAGGGGTCATGAACTGGCTTTTTATTTTTTTATACTGTTGTCTGAGGTCAATTTTTTGCGTGGTTTTCACATTCAAAAACATCATAATGAATAAGTAATAGGCTATTTTCTACCCTGTTTTTGAGGCTTTCTCAAGAAACGCTCGGTTTTTATGGGCGTGCCGCACTGAAGACTTGGAAGTAAACGCCCACTGCTAGGATTGGATAAGATTTGCAAATTTAATGAGCTTCAGCTCCCCTGTCAGTACATGTGGGAATTGTTTTGAAAGCGTGTGGGGAAACGGCAACCGGAATGAATCGCACACAGGGCTCGCAAAAAATATCTTTATCAAACAAACACAATGATTGATCTCTCATCCACCTGCAATTTTTTTTTATTATTTGGCCGATCGGTGGATATAACCGCGAACCGTGCACACACACACACACACGTGCGCACACAAGCCCTTCAGATATCAAGTCAAGAGAGTGAACAACGCACATCAAGAAAGGAATGTTATTTCACTATATAAGATAGCCCGTCGGCAGGCCGGGCTTACGTTTTGGTAGCCTGTCTGGAAAACACATAGCCGGGACGTTAGGCTTTGAGAGCCCTGGCCCATAAATGTCCGCGTTTGATCCTGAATCGCAATAAACCAAAAACACCACAAATAAAGGATTCTACAGTTATGTTCAGTTAGACACATACACATAATCAATAGATATCAAACGATCTGTAACAATGCAATACTATCACATATAAAAAAAATGTTTTACTCACACAAGTGTGTTCATTCATTCATGTAATCTCATCCTGTCTGCAAATCCAGTCTCTTGTTTACAAACGAATCCGTGGTGAAATGAAGGAACAAACGCGCAATGTCTTCCCCATGTGAGCTGGATCTTCATTAAAAATAAAGTTCATCCATGCATTCATAATATTGGAATCCGAATGAAGCTTATGCGGTATGTTTATTCCTTAGAAGTTTGATCCGGTTTAGCTCCATGTAGGCCTGTATCATCTCAGGCACGAGTTGGTGGGCGGGGCTACAGAATCAGGCGTTGTTCTTTTTCTGTTGAGGCGGTGTTTCACCACACGATGACATCAAGATGTGGCATATTCTGAGATTGAGCGTTTGCTGGGCCTGGTGTCAATAAAAGCTTTTCTTTGACTAACACGGAAGTTTTCAGCTCTAAAACGTACAGGATATTCTTATATTACCATGACCTTATATATTGTTGATTTCTCAATTCATGACCCCTTTAATATAATAAGTACATATTTTTCAGTTTTCTTATGCTGTTTTTTTCATACTGTCCTAATACAAATAAACAGTAGAATAATAGAAATTAATACTTTTATTCAGCAAGGATGAATTGATCAAAATTGACAGTAAAGATATTTATAATGTTATAAAAGATTTCTACTTCAAATAAATGCGGTTCTTTTGAACTTTCTTTTGTATCACAACAGAACAATGCATCACACAGTTTCCACAAAAATATTAAGCATGATTGATAATAATAAGAAATGTTTCTTGAGCACTAAATCAACATATCAGAATGATTTCTGCAAGATCATGTGACACTGAAGACTAGAGTAATGATGCTGAAAACTCAGCTTTGCCATCACAGGAATAAATAACATTTTAAAATATATTAAAATAGAAAAAGTGATTTTGCTGTAATAATATTTCACAATTTTCTCTATTTTTGAAAAATAAATGCGGCCTGGTGAGCATAAGAGACTTCTTTCAAAAACATAAAATAAATCTTACCAATCCCAAACATTTGAACGATAGTGTACATAATTAATTTCACTTTAATCCAGTAAATTTTCAATTAGATTGGCTGTGTTTATTAACATTTATTATCTGAGAAATACTTTAATATTTATCTAAATATATAGAATCATCATGAATGGATTTTTTGTCTGAACTTGCTGCACTGCATTCTGAGATTGCCTTTTCAGTGAATGATACACCAAATTTATGCATCTTCGAAGGCAGCATAACATAGTAACTTTTGAGACAGACTTCGCATCAGGGGTTTGTTTATGAGACCTTAAAATGCTGTCTAGATAGGCAGCTCACTAGGTTTTGGAGTGAACACCGTGCCCTGCAAACATGTAGACGACACATGTTCAGCCCAATTTACATTTTGAAAGTCGAATCCATCAATCATCTCACACTTTCATCTGCAGCTAACATACTAACAAACAGATTGTACATTTCTAGGTTGCAAACATATTCTGTCAATGTCACACACTCACACACACAATGAGGGCGAAGTGTGAGGGGCTGCTTCAGAGGTCTCATCAACTCGGCACGTCATTAGAATGTGTCACCCTGCTGCTGTCTGCTCCCTCCCTCCTTTTCTCTCTCCTTCTCTCTCAAGGATTCCTGGGATTGTCAAGGACTTCCCTCGCCTTGTCAGTGCCACCAGAATTCTGTTGTTTGTGAGACACTGTGCACTTAAAGGGTTAGTTCACCCAAAAATGTAATTTACTCACGTCGTTCCAAACCTGTAAGACTTTTGTTCATCTTTGGAACACAAATGAAGATATTTTTAATGAAATCTGAGCGCTTTCTTTCCTTCTATTGACAGCCTTCGCAACTACCACTTTCAAGCCCCAGAAAGGTAGTAAAGAAATAAAAGTATTCCATGTGACCCAAGTGGTTTCTGCGTTCACAAGAGCACAACGACGCATGCGTGCTGAAAACAAAGCAATCATATCTCTTCATAAAACTGAGGTTAAACCACTGGAGTCACATGGATTACTTTAATGATGTCTTTATTGGGGCTTGAAAGTGGTAGTTGCGTAGCTGTCAACGGAGGGACAGAATGCTCTAAAAAGATTAAAAAGATTGTCATTTGTGTTCCGAAGATGAACAAACGTTTTACAGGTTTGAAATGACATGAGGGTGAGCAAATGATGACAGAGCGTAATTTATGAGACAGCGCTTCCCCGCCATTAATGTAAATTTCCCGCTTTCTGTGTTTTGCGCTACATCTTCTGAAAGAGTACTGAATCTCCTGATCAAAACACAGGCGAAGAAGAAGCAGAAACAAGCGGTAGCATATGTAAGCAAATGCATGTAAAATAACACTATCATCAACATTAAACAGCATATAAATCAAAACTGGCTATAGGAATGTGCAACCTTAGGGGATGTTGGTGGACTCGATCAAGCTTGCCGCACACATCCTGAAAAGTGAAGCCAAAACGTCTCGATTGCCCCTAGGCGGCTGGTCCAAGTATAGGTCATAAACCCTGCCCTCTCCATGTATTCTAATGGAATGTAAGGCAAACTAAACAATGAAATTACATTTCAAATAAATGTTTTCTGTCATTTTCGGTAGTTTATGCTGATGTAAGTTCAAGTGTTCGTTTAAAAAAAAAAAAAAAAAGAAGCTTTGTTTTAGTTAGTTATTTAATGCTATAAAAACGGGGATGTGACGTCATGATTGACAGTTGAGATTAACAGCTTCACTGAAGCACCAACAACCTTTTTTCGGGAGGTGATCGGAGCTTCAACTTTAATTTCTACATTTCCATAACTGTTTCACGTCAACATGAGTTGTTCTGCAGTAAACTGTACTAACTGATTCTGCGGGAGTGTGGGCGGGGACTTGATACTGACACTTCACGCTCACTACTGCATAGACTCGGGTCCCGAATCAGCGCAAGATATCAGCGCCATATTGGGACATTAGCGGCTTCACTTTTGTACAATGGAAGAGAGTGAATGTGCATCATCCATCTTTTTTTTTTACAGTCTATGGACTTGATCTTCTTCATCTGTTTTGATCATCGTTTTGAATCCGATCTGGTGTTGTCTTTGACAAAAACACGATTTTCTCAGCTTTTTGCTCAAAATGTAACTTTTTTTATGAAACTTACCCACGTTCAAGTGTTGATAAAAAAAACTACACATTGAAGGTGCAGTGTGTAGTATTTATAAGGATCTATTGACAAAAATGCAATATAATATACATAACTGTTTTCAGTGGTGTATAAAGACCTTACATAACTAACCTTAGAATACATTTAAATTTTATTACCTTAGAATGAGCCATTTCTATCACACACACCCGCAGCACAGTGAAGTCACCGTCATGTTTCTACAGTAGCCCTAAACGGACAAACTTCTCTACAGAACGCTAGCTACTCTCTGCTGTCTCAGACGACGACATCTTTGTCCTGTGTCGGCCACCGTAGCATCTCTATGTGCTTCGAAAGGGACATTGATAAAAATAATAAATGTGGGCAGCAAATCAGCATATTAGAATGATTAATATTTCACAGTATTGCTGTTTTTACTGTTTTTGATCAAATAAATGCAGCTATAGTAAGCAAAAAAGATTTCTTTCAAAAACAACAAAAAAGTCATACTGACCCTAAACTTTGGAATGGTAGTGTATATCAAGAATTTAACTTGGATTTTAACTAATGAACGGTGTGAATGTGGTTTTAATTTATGTCATTAATGATTTACTTTGTGTATTTTGGCTCACTCTGTGGCAACACCAGATGATCGTCAGCTCTTGAGGTGTAAAAGATGTTGGCTGTGTAACATTCTTGCGGAATGAGTAACTTGGTATTTAAAAGTCAAACTCTGGTAAGTGTGTCAAGTGAGATAAGATGCTAATATACTTTAGTGGAATTTGTTGCTATTGGCTGCGCTGGTTCTTATGTAATCTCTGAATGCACTATTACTGAGTCCATTACACTCTCAAGGTGATTGCTGACTTTTGAACCTTTAGTGATTGCTTCACCCTTCTATAACCTTCATATAGGGCTGGAACAATGTTTGTTCATTATTCAATGGTTGTTATCTTCAGGACTACACAGGAGGAATGAAACTGTTACGTAAAATGAGTGTAAAAAGTAAAAAAATCACTTAACACTGTGGTCTAAATGATTTCCTAGACTGAGTAGATAATGCTGCACTGTGTTTGTTATTAGTAAGGACATTTAATTAGAGAACAATATGAAGTGATTTTCTTAATGTACTTTTATACATTGAAACTTGATATGAACAATGTTGTATGACAACATTATGCTTTATTGTATCCTGACTTGACAGGACCTACGGCTGAGGCAAAAGGGTGTCCATTTCTTTCTAATCTATCCCATCCATAAGTGTGTGTTACCTTAACATAGTCTAATCTGCTTCTGACACCAGATCAATAAACCGCCCACCCAAGTGCGATTCATCTGCTGCGGTCTGCCATGGACTTGTTCTTAGCTTCAGCACAAACCTCACCCACCGCACATCTGTATGGCATTAGCAACGCTGAGAGATTTACAAGCGCTTTGTGAATCCTGCAAATGCAAAGGCGTCCTCCACTCACCCCAGCTGGGCAAGAAACGCCGCAAAGTCGAGTATACACCTATAAATATGAGATCACATTTGGCATCGTATTGGATCAACAATTTAGTGTGGTTCACATGGCATTGATTCTATGGATTCTTCCTCAGCTAGCAGTTTTTAAAACCCTGAAACCGTAGAGATGTCTTAAAGTGCCCCTATTATGCTATTTTTTTGTTTTGGAGGTCTCCTACAATAGGTTTACATGCATCCAAGGTCAAAAAATGCTTTAATTTTTTCATAATATACATTGCACATCACCTCATTTTTCAAAGAGTTGGAAAACAGTTTGATTGAAGATTTAGTCTCTCTAAACCCCGCCTTTTTCGCAAGCCTACTGTGCTCTGACTGGTCAAACAGCCCAGTCTGTTGTGATTGGTTTACTGCTTACAGCACGTGTTGGAAATGAATAGCCCATTGAATTGAATTTCAGTTCTGGAGGCTTCCTCAGCGTTTGATACACGGTGATGCGAACAGTGACAATGGTGTTGATTTTACAGTATCAATCCCAGCACAATTCCTCACCATTTTGAAGTGCATGCAAAGTGGACTGAAAACAGCGTCTTCTCGACATGTCGACAACACAAGCCAAACTCTTCCAGGCCTCAGCTACAACTAGAGCAGGTCAGACGTTGTTTGTGGGCAGCCAATGAAGACCATAGGCTGGCATTATGCAAATGTGTTACGTAGGTATGTAACAGGATGTAATACTGATGACTCATTTCTGCAGTTCAGGATCAATTCTTTCTTTTAGGAGACAACTTTATTTGGTCGTGGACGTTGATCTTTAAAACTTTTTAGACCTTTCACATTCCAAAAAAAGTTATATTGGACACTGCATGAAAGGTAATATTCAAAAAAGCATAATAGGGTTACCAGACCTTCAGACTGGACTCTATCACAGCTTTCATTGGTCAAAGACTGCCCAAGAGGACGTTTGACTGACATGTAACTCAACCAATCAGAGTATGTTTTGTTCCGCGTCATGTTTAGGGGTGTGAAAATGTAAAGTCGATGTCCCTGCAATAACAGACCGACGTGCATCTATAAATTATTAATTCAAGAACGTTGTGCAACTTTACTGCAACAATGGAGCTACGAACCTCACATACTTTTGAAATCCATCGTTTAGTTGATCCTGGTAAGCACTCATTTTCACTCGTCTCGCGAACATCCTGTAGAATTCAACCAATCGGATAAGTGTGCCATATGCGTCAGATGTTCAGCCAACGGTCGGTGGGTTAAGCTTTGACTAAAAAATATTTAAAAGTTCATGTACTCCAGCCTAATTTTCCATTGACCACATATTTAGCTTCTCTCTTAAATTATATAGAAGTCAGATGTGAATTGTTTCTGCAGACCAGATGTTGTTGTTTTTTATCAAGATTGTGCTGTTATAATGAAATTATGATACATAAATGTATTACTCACATGTGCCAGTCTTGTTTTCCTTACATTTCCTATTGGATTTTTATCTCTGGTCACTCTCATAGTGTAGTTTTTAGAAACAGAAAAAAAGGCCAAATTTAAGAGTTCAAATTTACCTTATAGCCACTTTTAACTATTGCCGCTGACAAGGCATTGACATAAATGAATAATAATGGTGAGTACAGTGCCAGCTGCATAAACTGCTAAAGCACTTTTTTTTTCCAAGACTGCTCTTAACTTTTCTTAACTCAGTTACCTAAAAAGGTAGATCGGTATAATTTGACTTGGAAAAGTAAGACTGATTACCCCTTGGTTAACTGCTAGTTGGTAAAACTAGTTCTTAAGGCAGTCTTAACATGATGGCTAAGTTTATGCAGCTGGCCCATAGTATTTGTTTGTATTAAAATGAAAGTATTAACATTGTTAGTGTGACCTATTGTACCACTGTAAAATGCATTGAAAAATGTGTTTATGTGCATTTTGTCAACAAATTTCTTTGCCATTTCAAAGAATGTGCCTGTAAGGGAGTCTGGTTTTACCGCTGTTGGACCGTGCCACGCCGGCCACTTTTCCAGTCTAAAAAGAACGTATTTGGCAGCAGCAGGGAATTGCCATGTGGTGTTTTCCTGTCACAGTTACATGGATCAATGCATAACGCATGACCTGCCCTGGGCGCATGTTTTATAGTTGAAGTGACTCGCTCTAGCGAGCCTGCCACGACGCAGCCCCTCTCGCTCACTCACTTTCATCTCAATCTCAAAGCCAGCAGGGGAAGCTGCAGGCACTGTCATTTTAACAGTTTTCCTCGAAACTGTATAATCACTGTTCACCCATCTAAATTGGAGCACCAAAATGAATTTGTAGGCTATATATATATATACACTCACCTAAAGGATTATTAGGAACACCATACTAATACTGTGTTTGACCCCCTTTCGCCTTCAGAACTGCCTTAATTCTACGTGGCATTGATTCAACAAGGTGCTGAAAGCATTCTTTAGAAATGTTGGCCCATATTGATAGGATAGCATCTTGCAGTTGATGGAGATTTGTGGGATGCACATCCAGGGCACGAAGCTCCCGTTCCACCACATCCCAAAGATGCTCTATTGGGTTGAGATCTGGTGACTGTGGGGGCCAATTTAGTACAGTGAACTCATTGTCATGTTCAAGAAACCAATTTGAAATGATTCGAGCTTTGTGACATGGTGCATTATCCTGCTGGAAGTAGCCATCAGAGGATGAGTACATGGTGGTCATAAAGGGATGTACATGGTCAGAAACAATGCTCAGGTAGGCCGTGGCATTTAAACGATGCCCAACTGGCACTAAGGGGCCTAAAGTGTGCCAAGAAAACATCCCCTACACCATTACACCACCACCAGCCTGCACAGTGGTAACAAGGCATGATGGATCCATGTTCTTATTCTGTTTACGCCAAATTCGGACTCTACCATCTGAATGTCTCAACAGAAATCGAGACTCATCAGACCAGGCAACATTTTTCCAGTCTTCAACTGTCCAATTTTGGTGAGCTCATGCAAATTGTAGCCTCTTTTTCCTATTTGTAGTGGAGATGAGTGGTACCCGGTGGGGTCTTCTGCTGTTGTAGCCCATCCGCCTCAAGGTTGTGCGTGTTGTGGCTTCACAAATGCTTTGCTGCATACCTCGGTTGTAACGAGTGGTTATTTCAGTCAAAGTTGCTCTTCTATCAGCTTGAATCAGTCGGCCCATTCTCCTCTGACCTCTAGCATCAACAAGGCATTTTCGCCCACAGGACTGCCGCATACTGGATGTTTTTTCCTTTTCACACCTTTCTTTGTAAACTCTAGAAATGGTTGTGCGTGAAAATCCCAGTAACTGAGCAGATTGTGAAATACTCAGACCGGCCCGTCTGGCACCAACAACCATGTATATAATTGTTTTTTTTAAGATACACTGTCATTAAAATTAAATAAACGTTTATTTTATTTCATATATTTATTTATTTAGCAAGGACACATTAAATTTATCAAAAGTTACAAAGACATTTATAATGCTGTTAAATATTTAATTAATCAAAGAATCAAAGAAAAATGTGGCACGGTTTCCAAAAAAAAATTAGCCACAAAAACTTTTCCAAAATTGACAATAATAAGAACCATTATTAATAATTGAGCACCAATAATAACTGATAGTAAGACTGTGGTAATGGCTAATGAAAATTCAGCTTTGCCATCACAGGAATAAATTACATTTTAAAATTAAAATAGAAAACTGTTATTTTAGATTATAATTATATTTTTGTTTTTACTGTATTCTTTTGATCAAATAAATGCAGCTGTGGGGAGCATAAGAAACTTCTTTCAAATACATTAAATATCAAATATTGTTAACTAGTTAAATTGCTACAGCTCTTGTTACTAATTGTTGCATTAACTTGCTATATACTTTATATTTCCAATTCATTCTGATCAGATCTGATTTGTCTCATTACATAATATCATGCAATAAATCAAACGGCAGTCTAATTACAATATGGGCTGTAAATCCAGAGCTAGATGTTGTTACACACTTTAGAAAGCTGTTGCATTCCATTGCAACATGAGTGAGCGCATCGCTCACCTAATGGAAATGCTGAACAGCTATAACAGGTTTAAAGCTTGAGACCAATAGCAGACCCGAAGCAGAACTGTTTAATGCATGAAGCATGTACACACGCTGTGCCAAGAATCCCCTTATTGACGGGAAAGGGCAAACTCCAACCCCCGGCGAAGCTTGGCCAGGTGGATTAGCAAGTCAATGCTAACATCATGTGTGGGGTAATCTTACTGCAGACACATGTGACCTTTGTTAATGATTTCACTCAAAGCTGCAGGTGGTGTTTCAATTACAGCCAAATGAACTCTCCTGAGGGGTGAGTGCTTGGCAAAATAGTCACTTGCAAATGTGTACTCTAATAGAAGTACTGCACTAATTTGCAATACAAATAATACCACCCTTCACTGGAATCATGTACTGCTCTGGGCTGTATAATTGAGCTCTGGTTCTTTTTTTGTCGATCTATATAGACAAATTGACCTCTTTCCTTCCTCAGTGGGAATAACCCTCGCATGTACCTTATGATGTATGCTTAGGCAAGGAATTCATCTAATGCCCTTGTTCATAAGACCACACCATGATGGCTCCAGATTAGAGTAGTTTGTGAGAGTGATAATCATTCATCAGAGAATTTGCAATGGGCTAATTTGTCCATTTTTTTTTTCCCTGTCATTGGTGACTTAATTAAGAACATTTACCAGACTTAAATATTTCTTACTAACCATGAAAACTGTATATTGCATTATTTCAATGAAATATGTTGTGTAGCAAGCAAAGTTCTGGGAATTGTGTCACCACCTGTCACAAAAACGATTTTGTTAAGCAAATGGACATTTTGAGGGCTTAAAGGAAAATTTTCCATTAAATACAAGATAATTTGTGGCATGCTGTTGAGCAACCATAGCCTATATACACTGCCTGGCCAAAAAAAAGGTGCTGTTTGGATTTAAATAGGCAAATGCTTAAGAGATCATTATTGCAGTACTTATTATGTTTCTAGCATGTTATGTTTGGCAACAGTTCTTCTAACCCTAATTTATAGAGTGTGTAGCTTTTCATTTCTTAAACAACCATGTATACATAGGAAGACACATCATGGCCATATTCCAGGATGACAATGTCGAGATTCATCAGGCTCAGATTGTGAAAGAATGGTTGAGAGAGAGCATGAAGAATCATTTTCACACATAAATTTGCACCACTGAGTCCAGAGTTCATTAAAAGTCTTTGGGATGTGCTGGAGGAGGTTTTTCAGAGTGCTTGACTCTTGCATTGTCAATGCAAGATCTTGACCAAAAATGTATGCACCTCTTGATGGAAATAAATGTTGTGATGTTATTTACATCAAGAGAAAATAATAATGATCCAATCATAGACTCTTAAGCATTTGCCTATTTAAATCCAAACCGCAATTTTTTTTTTTTTGGTTTATTTGTATTTTTATTTTCATGACAATTAAAGAAAAACTTGTGAAAGGTTCACGTCATTCTCAGAATGCAATTCCTATAATATGGGACAAAGTTATTTTCTCATACAAACTCACTCTTGATATTTGATGCATATCAAGAGTAAATTTTCAAGCCTGCTTGAGATCAAGCAAATAAGCACACTAGTTTGTTACCACAACTTTTTATCATTTGTCATTCAAATCAATTTAGATAATTAATGTGGTTCAGACAACATCAGACAAACTAATTTTTTTCATTTCAATGAACTTAAAATTCAACAGGCTGGCAAAGTTCTGACAAAATTTCCTCATTATACTCTAACGTTGATATATTGTTGCATAACTCTTATATTGTTCTTCTGGTGTTTCGATTGTCCTATGCTGTTTTAGTCTAGAAATCTAGACGCACCCTAGCGGTAGCAAATGTAATTTGCAGCCAGGGTCGCCTAGCAACTCTCCGTTGGCTTGCAAGCTTGAAAAACCAAACTCTAGTAAGGCCAATCACATCGTGTATAGAGTCGGTGGGCGGGCTTAACATAATGACGGCAGAGTTGCGACAAAGCTATCCTATTGTGTGCAGAGGGAATTTGAAAGACAACCGTTTATCCCACCCCTCGGATTGAGCCCTGCCAATGGTGTGTTCCCAGACCCAACATCTGTTTCAATAAACTCTTATTTTAGATTGGGGAAGAATTTTTTATTTCTGTTTTTCTTCTTTGAAGGATTCCTTTGATGGCATCATAACATTCTTCCTGACACTTAAGCTATGATTTCATCTTACATTGCAGAGAACAGTAAAGATATAGTGTATACTTTAGTTTGAGTTCATTGGGTTCATTAAAGCTGGACCATTTCAGGTCAAGACTCTTTCATCTGGCTTTTCTTGGAAAAACTCTATATGTTCCTTTTGACATTAGCTACTTGCCTGAGGTTGCCTGCTTGATCAGTCTTTCAAACACAATAGCTTTAATACCATCATGAAAGGTTTCTGCTTGTGATAAAATGTCACCCCACTTGTTATTGAAGCCAAAAAAAGCCTTGGTCTACTCTCACCTCAGCAACAACCCCCTGCCATCTTTCCTGATTCCGTCTCTCTCGCCTCATGTTCTGATGAAACACTCTCCATTATCCAATCCCACTTAACCTATTGTCCCCCATTCTCTGCCTTTCTCAGCCTCTGTCTCTGGCTTTAATGCATTTTCCCACCCACACCTCTCTGCTCCTCTCTCTCTCCCTCCTCTGCTATTCTGAGTCTCACACTTATCACATGTAATAATATGAGTCTAATGTGAAGGTTTCTTGCCCTCTCAAACTGTTGCAGACACATCATAATGGAGCTTAGGGTGTGAAGGAAAGTGATAAACACGTAAAGCATCTTGTTCCTCTCCCCCAACGAGTGCCAGATGGAGATTTACTGATAACTTCATCATCTGGGAAGAGAACAGGTAAAATATCCAGAGCTTCAGCATTGTCCTCAGTTATTTTTTCGACAGTTCATGTAGGGTTGTGTGCTTCACAACCAGCTGAGTCACCAGAAAGAATGAAAGAAAAGGGGGAACAAATAGAGCAAGAGTCCTCTAAAGGTACTCTGGTAAATGAATCAGGCGCATGGGGGATTGATTGGCCAGTTGATTGCATTGCGTTCGTCAATGCACTAATCAGTCAAATTGAACTGGAACCCACTGTTACCTGGTGAGATTCTATCGCCTGATTCAGCCTCCTTAACCTTAGATGACAAGCACATGGATCACATACAGTCAGTTCACTGAGCATCTGATGCATATACTGCACACAAAAACAGGTTTGTGCACCATTCAGAACTAAATTAAAAATGCCTTTTAAATTCCAGTTTAGTTCCTGAATCTATATATCGAGGCAGCAAATTTTATTTTGAATGGGAGGAAGCACAATTAAAATGAACCAAAATTTAAATGTAAGTTTGTCATGGCAAACTTTGAATGTTGCTGTTTTTAACGTTTTGAAATAAAGCCTTGAAGATATATGGATAAATAAATATATATTTGGTAACAGTTTAGTCCAATTGTCACTATTAGCAGCATATTACTAGGATATTGGCTGTTTATTAGTACTTATAAAGGACATATTAATGCCTTATTCTGCATGACCATATTCTACATCCCTTACCCAATACCTAAACTTAACAACTACCTTACTAACTAATAATAAGCAGTAATTAGGAGTTTATTAAGGCAAAAGTCGTAGTTAATAGTGAGAATTTGACCCAAATCTAAAGTGCAACCATATATTTCATCATATTTTGTGGACCAGGGTAAAAAAAAACGTTCTCAGAATGCATTATCTGTGTCCTTTGAATTGCAATTTAGGAAATTCCTTTTCCTGTCATTTCATTTCAAATTCCATTTCAACTTCCTGTGGCTTATGGCTAAATTAATTCAAATTCCACATCATGAATTGAAAAGAAGCCAATTCTGAATTTTGTTCCAATCTGAAGTTCTGGAAGTTGGGTGCAAAGATTTTTATCAGTCTGCTAGGAACTTGAAAAACTGTAGGGGGGAGCGGGGCACAACCTAACACTTTTTGACTTTCTCAGTTTGTGTAAATCTACTTGGGGTTCAGAGTGTTTATTTTTTCCCACATTAATTTCACACGTCTAGTACAATTATGTGGTTTTGTTTCATTAATACAGTGTATACTTTTTTCTTGATTTACCGCGAAAGAATGGAAGTGAAATGTGACAACATGCCCCATAGGTGGGGTACATTGTAACATGTGAGGGGCACATTGTAACATGACCAAATGACAGCTTAAAATGTTACCTGATATAATCAAAAAAATATCCAAGACAAACTAAAATACTTTGTTAATAAAATACAATTATTAACTTTTTAAAATAAAATAATGGCATTTTTTTTAATCATTAAAAATATACACATTTTTGAGTTTGACATATATACAGCATAGTTAAAAACATAATAATAATGAATAATTTCTCAACATTGACTCTCAGTCATTAATCACCCTTTTCTCATGGTTTCTCAAAAAAATTCATAAAAGTATAGAATATAATAGCGTAGTTCTAATAGGGGCTTATTGTAACACAGTGTTACAACCCACCCCACCTGCGCAACTGGGATTTAAACCAAGGGTCGTGTCTTCTGCTGATTGATAAGCATTAAAGAAATATATCATCTGTTAAATAACAGATATAAGATTAAAATAATATCAGATTTGTCTTATTTTAAATAAACACAAAAAACAGAGATGAAAAATAAACTTAAGCAAGATATTCACTTTTGCTATGGTTAAATAAATGTTGAGTGATATCTTCCAAAGATTTTTTAATTTTGGTGCAATGTATTCTCTAAATAATGTTGATATGGCAACTAGTAAATACACAAAGTTTCGTCATCCTGGCTTGTGTGGAAAGTTTTAAACCATGCGTGTTACAAGTAACCCCACGTTAGGTTGTGCCCCGCGCTCCCCTACTTGCATCATTAAAGGTATTTCGTGTTTTAAATTTAGGCACTTTTTATGAGGTAAACTACTGTACATACTCACATTGTGTTGTTTTCTGAGTTTGTGAACTAAAATTCTCTTATGGACTCAAATTCTTTGCATTGCACTATATTATTGTGTTATCATTGAATTCACATGTACCCACCCTTAAATGGTAAGTAAAATAAACTGTGGTTGGCCTAAATGTCAGTAAGACAGCTTAATGTCTAGCTTCGCGAGACTACGGTCTCCTTGACCACATAGAGTGATTTATAGTCCTCTGGATAAACTGCTCTTGTCAGAAGTACCACATGAAAGCATTACAGTCTCTAAACCTCTCATTCCTTCATCTAAAGGTGACCTATGCTCAAAGGGCTTGATTTGAGTTTTTTTCTGATCCACAATGTGCCACAATTCTTGGTTTGTCATGCTTGATTGTTTTCAAGTGATAAACCTTTTAGGAACTGTGAAGGATGACAATTTGAAAGATAAGCAACTGCTCTCTTTTTCAAAGAGAGAAACAACATCTGAAAGTGAGAGCGGGAGAGCTGGCAGCTGACGCAAAGCGTCTCGTTTTCTTGTTTAAAGTTACAGTGTGCCTCTGAGTTAACAAACCATGGGATTGAGCCTTCCCACCACGCTGCCTGTGCGCATATGCATACTCTCCTGCACACACACTTAGCTCGCAGGCCTTTGTTCTGCAACCTTTTGTGAAGCTTGCCCTGGATTCAGCAAATCTCTATGCTGTAGAGTGAGACTAAAGAAGTCTCTCTCTCTCGTTCTCTCCCTCTTCGCTCCCCCCAACGTTCAGTCTGGCTCTCTTTGTCATCATTTTTTTTTCAGTTTTTTCACCTGACTTTAACAGTCTGCCTCTTTCTTTCTTTCTTTCTTTCTTTCTCTAACAAACAAAACACTCACGCTCTGAGCGTTTGCCAGCATTTGGTGGGATAATCTACCTTCCTGAAGATTTGGCTGCGCTTCTTCTTATCACTATGGGCTCATCAGAGCATAAGCAGCTCTTGGCTTTCTACCAGCATGAGAGAACCACTTTCCAAACAGGAACTCTTATGGAGACATTCCTTGTGTGGAAAAGGAAATCGTGTCCTCCATTCCCCCCTCATTCTCCCAGAGCACATACGCACACATGAAAAAAAGCCTCCTTCTTTGAGTTGACATTACTGAGAATCAGACCAGCATGTGATAGATAGATAGATAGATGGATAGATGGATAGATGGATAGATGGATAGATGGATAGATGGATAGATGGATAGATAGATAGATAGATAGATGGATGGATGGATAGATAGATAGATAGATAGATGGATGGATGGATGGATGGATGGATGATTGATCTTTTGCTTCTCTATTCTCTTGCCACAGAAGTTATGGGTAATAGTGTGGGATCCTAAAAGAATGTGCATTTCAAATATGCTTATCGTTGGAGCCCTTCATTTGGTAGCGTGCCAGCTGAGAGCTCAGGCCAAATTTTGTTTTGAATCAGTCAGTGCTCTGGAAAAAAAGTGCATAAAATTCCCAGTGTCAGTGCCAGATATGCATAAATGGTCAACCACATCTGTCTCTAGAGAGAATGCGGATTGTAAGTAGCTCAAATGTGTCACCAAACACTGTGTTTACTGATCAGTGAAACCCTTTTTGAAGTCCAACACAAGCACACGCACACACAGTGAGTTTAGCCAACAAGAAGCAGCCCTAGGGGCGGCAGCCAGATGTGTTTTATCTGTAAGGTGAAAGGTCAAGTAGAACAAATTGCATAAACTCATTCCCAGTAGCAAGAACACTATCCACAGGGCTGCAGATATGCATCCGATTTTCTTCTGGCTTCAACAACATTAAATACGAAATGAACAGGCTCCAATTTGCTTCTTTATACTTCCCCTTAACTTATATCAATAGAAAGGAAACGTGCTGCGGATTGTTAAGTGAGACAGGTACAAAAATGGCAGCAAAGGTCAGAGTTGTGCATCAGAGGTAATTGTCGAATTACTGGTTCGAAACTAATCAGGGAACATGAACCCAACACAAACAAAATGATAGAAATCTAGAGGTCACCCTGATTTTGGCCTTGAGCCAGGCATATAATGCTCATTTATTTTTAGGATGCATTGGCCCCATCGGATTTAAACTGATTCATAATGTGTTTTATTTATCCTGAAAACATTTTAAATTAATTGAAATGTCCTAGTAAAAGCAAGCAGGTCAAATAAAAGTGGCTTTTTAAATGCCATTCTGGTTCTTCATGTAATCTAATAGAGATTCAGTCCTGTTCTCATACACTTTTTGTTTTGTGATCATGCTCTCACTATGTAGCTTTATCCTTAGATGCTTTTTGCATTTTCTGAGAAAGAATCATACATTCTTGACATTTTTTAAATGAAATTATTCAAAACCTGATATTTTCAGGCACAGACAGCACAGTTTTTTCTCTCCCATTGTTAAAGGGGCTTATGTAAGAATTTCATTTATATTGCCAATGTGTGAAAAGCTTGTAACAAAACTTAAAAACTATGCCTTCTCTGACTTCCTAGGTTGTAAATGAAAGCCTGTAGTCCTTTTTATGTGAAGGACTCGGGACGTTTTTGCTGGGAAAATCAAAAGGATGTGATGCTTACTTTATAGCAGCTCGCGAGAACCTCTCTTCCATTCTATGACGTGAAATGTTTATACAACATCATTCAGTATAATGTCAATGTGTCATGCAAATAAACTACAGTCTCATACAGCCAGATCTATATATCTCAGATATACTTTATAATTAAACTATCATAACAGTGTAATTTTAATTACCTCGTCTGTCAACATGATGCCGGTGAATTGCAGAGCTGGTGCAAACATATCATCATCGCTAAAATGCTTTCTTAACTGCTGTTTTATTGACGCTGTAATTTTTGTTTTGTGTTTAGTTTGTTATTGAGAGGAAAGTGTGCAGCACATATTTACATATTCATCTAAACATCTCTCAGCAATGTGGACTCTATCGCTGCAAACGTATTTTCAACTTATTTTTTACTTCTGAAAAGAATTATAAAAACAACTTTATATTCTATACCATTGGAGTTAAACAGGGACCCCCTAATATAAAATTAACATTTGATAGGTAACACTGCATTGTAACTTTTATTACTGGCCTAGTATTTAACAAATAAAAATATATATATACCATATTAATTACAATATAAATGAGAAATAGATAAAACAAATATGAGCATCCTGAGCCATTTGTGTAAACCAAATAAGAGAAAGTTTTTCATAGTTCTTTTCATTCTTTGTTAAAACTTTATCTTTTTTAAAACCCATGTATCCAAACACTGTGGGCTGTTAAAATGCATCATCAAATAAAGGTTGACCAGTCACATCGAGAACAGAAAGAAACCATGTTCTCGGTTTCTGTCTATTTCATCTGTTTGCTGGAGTCTCAGTTCTGATCGCAGCATTCATCTGAGTCATCTTTCTAATTCAGCTACTCCCACATCACATCTCATCATTCGTGAGACAGCACGCAAAAGCTAGAAATCTGTGACATCAATCTGGTACCACAAAAGGTGACAGCCAAATGTACTGTTCTAATTTTAAGACATCACAGGCAAGCTCAAAATTAAGGATATGACAGGTTCTTACAACATTTCCACAAGTTCTCTGCATTCAGTTCTGAATCAGTGTTTGAAGGCAGAGTGTGAACTTGAGGTTTGTACGCTCAGGTAATCAGTGTGTAATATTTCATGTTTCGTCTGATGTGACAAAAAAAAACACTTTGACAGCATCTGTGTTGTATTTTGTATATTTACAATTGTGTGATTCTAGTATCATTTTCTTATGCTGCATTGGCCTTTGAAGTTCTTGGCTTTTCCGAACCTTAGACGTTTGTATTCTTAGCTGTCCTGGATTTTGTAAGGAACCATCTGCAAAGAATTCCAGATCAAACCTCCAATCAACATCAGCCGGTAATAAACTTACAAGAGTCTGTCATGAAGTTGCAACAGAGAATCCAGCAGCACATGAAGAGAAAAGAGGGCACAGAGGGGCTGGAACCCCGGAGAGCAGCTAATGATTCACATTTCATATCCCCCCACACAGGGGCCCTTGTGTCTACCATGATGGGCCTCTTCGAGGGTTTGTTTTCACTGTGCAATCCAAAATAAATGGGAGCCGCAGATGAGGACTGGACACTTGAGAGATTGAAATCATGAAAAGTCCGTAAGAAAAACACTAAAAACCCTCATATCATCGTCTGTTGCTCATTATGTGTGTGTTCCCTTCATGATCTCTTTAGCTGTGTGGTGTTGGTGGTATGTGTTTCGCACCAAGAGAAACGGGTGAGGTAAATTGTGTTTATACTTAGAACTTGTTGTATCCTCAATAAGACTGTCATTTATATTGGCACAATTAGTTTCTGGTCATGCTTGTCAAGGCAGATAAAAAGCCATGACATGAAAAATATCAATACGCTGACGTCAGTGACAAAAAAACTTGCAGCATTTTAAGATTAATGTCAGCATGAAAATGTATCCTCTATTTGGTAAATCAATTCAAAATTCATTATTTTGTAAATGCATCTTATTTTGACTGATTCCTCATAAGCATTTCTTTTTTACCTTTTTTTGAGCTTATAATTTTTAATCAAAATATCATAACTCAATCTTCTGGTGAAACAACAGACTTTTCTTTGATTATGCTACACTCACGAATGACGCCATGCCGTAATTCCCTTAATTTTGAGATGACTCAGACTGGGAATTACGTGTTTCAATGGCAACACAATCAATGCCTAAATGAACCTGCAGCGGTCAGGTGGTACAAGTAGGAGTTCTCAGAAAATTCCCAGTGTACATGTTGTAATTACTCATAGTTCAATTTCCCTGTCCAACTTTTTTCGTTAATCTTTTTCACTCTACGCATACAGAAAAAAATATCCGTCGTTACTTCTGTTACATCATGACTTTACAATTAGACAGGCCAAATATTGGTTATGTTTTTTATTCTTATGACTATTTAGTTAGTCCATCAAAAAGCAGAAATAAAATAATTAAAAACAGGTTCTTCAGTTATTTATCAGACACGTAAAAACTTAAATATATATGATATTGTAATCAGCTGCTATAAACTTGTTGCACACTGCTTGAAGACTTAAAACTGTGGCTATGTGATTATTTAATCCTCGCATTTCCAATTCCATACTTTCATATATGACTTGAGATGGTAAGACACAAGACAAAGTAAACTCCTGTATATTTCAGTATTCAGGTGTCCCAAGCTGAACTTGACTTTTCTCCACATGTAGAGATTCATTTCTCAGTACTGCTGTTGATATATAGCAGAGTCATTCAGACATCGAGTCAGTCTCTCACTACTGCTTTCTCTCACCTCGACAGGCACACATTCTAATTACGTTTGGCAATCGGAGAGTAGTGTAGTAGTATTACTCTATCCGTGCCGATTATTTCTGGCGAGACTTTTAAACCGACGACAGCGGTGATTGGGCGGCGCAGTCACGGGGTCCGCAGTCTCTTCGCCCTGCCTAGAGTCAGTCAGTCAGTCGGGGGAAGGCGAGTCTGCCTGCAAGCGCTTCTCTCTGTGTGGATCCACCATACACACACATACACGCTCACACGGACCTTCACACACAATTATTGTTAATTACTGAACCCTTTTAGGTCTTTTGAGAGTCTGTTTTTCCACCATGGGCGACAAAAAGAGCCCGACCAGGTAAGCAAGCGACAACAGTCGGTAGTTTCCGAGGCGATTTTGGTGTCCGCGCGGCTGTTTTTCGCTCGGTGGATATTCGGATGCTTTTCTCGAGGAGTGTTTCTCCTTTCTCTCAGAAACAAGCGCAGCTATGGCGGCTTTCTCTTCTTCACATAGGACTCTTAACACGACTCAGTGCCTTTCAGACAAAGAGAATTTATTTCTACGGGATACGCCTGGCCTCTTCGGACGGGGTTTTTGGTCGAAGTTCACCGTTAAATGGACGGGTTTTGACATTCAATTTCACGCCGTTCACCGACACGATATCTTTAGCTCACTGGCTAATGTTAGCTGCCGTGCCAGCGGACACCAGTCTAGAGAGTGTATTATATCAGTGTTAAGCCCGGTGACTAGGAGCTGTGGAGAATAACCGTGGCTAGTTAGCTGGTTAGCGTGTATTTCCAGTATTTTCCGGTTCTAATAAACCGCCCTCGCGCGTCACGGGTCGGATTTTCTGTCACTTTCTGTGCCACTTAGGTTATGTTAAACGCATTCGAGACAGAATAAGTCGGGGTGTAGGATGTTAGGGGGCAAACATGGAGGTTGACCTTTATAATTTGGGCTTCTTTTTTGTTATTTAAGGCCAAAAAGACAAGCCAAACCGACAGCGGACGACGGATTTTGGGACTGTAGCGTGTGCACTTTCAGAAACAGTGCCGAAGCCTTCAAATGCAGCATCTGTGATGTACGGAAGGGCACGTCTACCAGGTATGGGCATTTACACTGGACTTCTGCAGCATTGCAATGCTGATCTCATTGTCACTAATGCGGCTGATTGTGATGCTTTACTTGTTGATTTCGCTCTTTAAGATTCATAGAAGCACCAGTCCTCTCATACAAGTTAAATGTCATTTCAGTCTGATGACTGGCACTAGAATGGAGTGTGGCAGCCAGCCTGTGCAGTCACTGCAGTGATAGGCAAACTTTCTTTGTCCTGCATAAGCTTGAACACAATTGTATTGCATTGGATTTGCGTGTAGATGCCTTCACTGCAGCTCCATGGTCATGCATGCTTGCAGATGCATACCTGCTATTGCAGTGCTGCAGTGTTTGCATGTGTGGCTCGAGTCAGATTTACAATTGAAATCCATGGCTGGCATTTGTTGAGTTTGATCAAAGGAATTTAATGTCTGGGTGTGTTTAGAATCTGTCAAACTGTTATAGAGACATTTGCTGTTCAGATCCAGAACATTTTTAAAGGTCAATCAGGTGTCAGAAATTCTTCAGGATGTGCCATTTGTTTTGACACATCTGCAAGTGTAACAATTCCTGCTCGATTTAAGAATTAGACTAACATGCTGCTCATTTGTAATAAAGCTAAGGGCAAAGAACCAGTCGTTAATGTTGTTTTTCTGGTTTGTCTAATTGAATGATTTCATTACTCTAGTTTCTATGCTGTTCATTTGGAAGCTCACTAACAGGTCTAGGTGTGCTTGTCTATTCATAAAGGTCATTTATTCCAGTGGTTCTCATTCTTTACCCTGGAGGTCAATCTTATTTGACCCCTAGTTTAGGATGTCTGGATGTATTCTTTGCTAGTTCTGTGTTTTTAAACAATTTAACCATGATGAACAACTTTGATACCTGCCTTCTTTACCATTCTTTTCAATTTTAGTAGCTTCTAAGCTCCTCATAGGATGTCAAAGTGACTACTGGCTGCATGCTTCACTATCCATCTATTATTCGCCTGCTGTTTCATGAATTTTTCTTATTTGATCATGCAATTTATTTGATGTACTGCTTTTTGCATACTAGTATGCTGATAATATTTTATGTGTGTTAAATAAGGCCAATTAAAATCGACAAATGAATGTTTGTTTGGCCTGAAATGCCATTGTGGTTGTTTTCCTGTAAGTGAACGTAGCTGTGTATCCCCAGTTACGTATGTTCTACGTCTGTCTGGCCTGCGCTGTGTTTGTTATGATGTGTGAACCCGCCAACACTTCTCATCAGCTGACTGATGTGGTGTCTACAGCTATGAGTAATATGTGGCCGCACGCAGCAATCCCAGGGCTCTAACCTTTTCATCTGCTCTTTTACACCCAGTGCTTTTCTGACATTTGGAGAAAGAAGAGGTGTCGGGAGAAGTCAGACACTCCAAAGCGGCGTATTTGCCAATGACGATTAGTCTGTTTATTCCCTTTGAAAACCGAGCTTAGCTCATGGATCTGTTTGCGAAAAGCAGGCGTGTTACGTTTGTGGTAATGACAGGAAATGATGCCATGCGTGTCGGAAACCCCTCGTCTCACTCTCGCTGGCAGCAGCCCAGCTCCTATCAGTCTGCCAAATAGAAATCGCGTGATATTGCTGATGAGAGCCGCTCTGTCTCTGTTTGATCTGCACTGTCAAGCTTTGATGGATGCGAATGTTTGCTGATGTAAGAAGCCTGGCTCCCTTTGTAATGAGGACTAATTAGCCATCTTGTCCACGTTTGATGTATTCCAGTGGTGCACGGGAGGGAGCGTGGGGTGCTCGCAGAGAAACGATGCGCTCCCACAAGGGTGCAGCAGTTTATGCTCCCATCTCAGCAACTTTTATCTCCGTTCCCTCAGTGAATAGGTCTTTGTGGTGTGATAACGCATTCCACTGACCAATTATTTTATCTTTGTTGGTCTTTGGAGTTCAAAGAATGTAGCAACCCCCTGTGCAGTGATGCTTGTAGATTAGCGACGCATGTTTTTTTAAATAATTTTTTTGTCACATAAAGAAAATCTGTTTAAAGTGTTGGGATGGTTGCGTAGCTTAATCTGATTCCTGAGAACATTGGATTCAGGCAGATCGATTATTTTAATGCATCGTGCCTTGAACTTGTCTGCACGGAATCGGTAAACTTTTAGGATGATTATTAAAAGCAACTTTTAGGGAAAGATATTAATTGAGCATAACATATTCTCTTTTGCTCAGTTGAATCACTAACAGACCTCATAAAGCGTTGGATGTTCACTTATAGAGTGGGCAATTTGATGCTCAACAATGTGCTAATGAAGTGTTGAATGAATTATATGTATGGCTTTCATGCCCGTGTATCCGCAACTTGCAGGATTGTATGAGTTGGATGACATCTTTGCCGGAGGGCATGTCTCTCGCAGTTTTTTCCCACACAGCAGCTGCACTCTTCATAGACTCATTCGCTTTGTGTTGCCATGGCAGTAGAGGTTATCTAGGGTTATGCTACTGTCAACCCAGCAGAAATTTGTCCTGAATCACTGTGGGCTTGTTGCATGAAATGTTAGAAGTGTGGTCTATATTAATTTTGAGGTAGCACTTTTAGATTCAAGTTGCCTTAAGATGGCTTTAATGTTCCATTTTTACTAAAGTTTCAGAACGTTCTTCTTTCCTCTGAGCCCATCAAAATCAAATTTCCTCGCACAGCATTCCTTGCAGACCTCAAAGCATCATGTTTTAATATTACATTGGAATCCTGAGAACAGGAGTGAAGAATGCGACACCTTGTTTCAGTATCAGATTTCGTGGTTTCTATGTTCCAAGATGCATATCATTCACCCACAGGTTAGAGGGAAGAATCCATTAGGGGTTTCTTAAGTTGATTGATGTGCCGGATCAGGGGGAAGTGCCATTTGGCCTTTGTGTTACCTTGATCTTCAATGCGGTTGTACTTTTACTTCCCCTGAAGCTCCCTTCCAGGTCCCAGCCAAAGTTTTTCCTCCTTTAAACAAGTGTCCAAGTAGATTTGTTAGTATGTCAGTATTGATAATCAAATGTAAAGCAAACATTTAACCATATTCAATGAAGTGAGTCTGATTTCGAATGTTAATTGATTCCTTTAAAGGCAACACTTTACAAGAATGTACGAGAATCTGTTAACAGTAACAAAATTGAAAAACAATTACTTTTTACTACATTTCTTAATCTAGGATAATGCTAACTTATGATTTTGGTCATGGTTAATTAATGTTAGTTCATAATGGATTGTTAATTTATACAATTTGTATAGAAAATGTATATAGAAATGAACATGAACCTCA
Source organism: Rhinogobio ventralis (assembly GCA_039654625.1). Lineage (NCBI taxonomy): Eukaryota > Metazoa > Chordata > Actinopteri > Cypriniformes > Gobionidae > Rhinogobio > Rhinogobio ventralis. Next base: position 32,648,991 of record CM077205.1, on the reverse strand, counting down.
ATTAATAAAGGCTGTAAAAGTATTGTTCATGATACCTAATGCATTAACTAATATCCCTCTCAGTTCCTTCTCTGTGCTTGTCCAGTTTTCTCAAACTTTCTATGTTTAACACACTCAATGATAGTGGTGGGGAAAATTGATTAACAGATGAATTGCATTTTTTTTACGGCTCAGGACTAAGCCACACAAATCATTCGATTTTTATGTTATTGAACATTCTGTTTATTGATACAAATCATTACAGATATATATGCTTGCTGTGTGCAACCTTGCAGAAACAGCTTTCTAAATGCATCTGCAGCAGCATAAATGCATTTATATTTAAAGGGAATATGTATTAATTCCTCAGTGTATGTGTTTACAGATGCTCAATATTTGATTAGTCTCATGCACATGCACAGAAATCAAGACACACACTGATTGACATAGTTTGAGGTCGTTCCGATGTGTTTTTTCATTTACAGTGAATGAAAGCTGTAGAGCCGCCTCTTATTGTATTTCTATTGATTGGATAGAGCAGACATTTTACTATGGCTTTTTTACAGAATCTTTTAATAGAATTTGGCAATTTGTTAACTCACCAAAGATTTGAGAGTTGCTGAATCAAAATTCAATCAAATGGTGAGGTGTCTTAAACATTCCCACCCATACTCAACAGACCGTTTCAGTGTTGACAGTCTCTCTCGTGTCATGTAAAGGTAGACACACAGAGCAAGCCGATGGAATATTAAGTTTGTCATGGTGCAAGAATTTCATACGATGTTCAGTTGATGTGATTTTTTTTGTGATTCTATGGGAAATTGAGGCTTTAAGTGCCTTGTTCCGCTCTGAATAACATAATATTGTCTCGACACTATTGATTTGTAAAAAAAATCAACAAGGTTGGCAGAGATTCGGTGTGTGTAATTGATGGAGCAGAGATTTACAATCCAGTAATTTTCTTCGTCATTGCTTGAGTGCAGATTGTTGAGGATAATGAAATTACATAATCAGGCTGTGTCAAATTCCCCCATACCTCTACAAGCACACTTAGACACACTTTTGCTTATCCACAGTTATCAGCATTTAGACCTGCTTTAAACCACAGGCTTAAGTTTTTAATCTATACCAGTGTGTTAATTGAGGGTTTAAAACTTCTTAATGAGATTGTAGACATTTAAGCGAATGAGCACCATAGTAGTCTTTCACTAGAGCGAAAATAAGAGATCAGAATTCATGGATGAGATTCTGTGATTTGATAGACCAGTATATTAGCCATGCTGATTCATCAAACAATATATGGCCATTTTTTTTATTTAGGATTGTCAGAATCTACCAACAGGTAATGAACATGTTATGTAGAAATATTTTAGTGAGTATTTTAGTGTTTTTTTTTTTTTTTTTTTTTTTTTTTTTCAGTTTTATAAAGACTACATCTTATTTGCTGTCATAGTGGGGTTCGAAAGTCTGAGACCACCAGAGAAAATGTTTTTGGTTTTTTTTACGTTTTTATTTATATTATCAGCATAATATTCTGCTTGTGTAAATCTACAGCAGTATTGTTAAGTAAATTTTACGTACATCTCATTTGTTAAATTGTTTTATATACAATAGGGCTGCACGATTTGGGGGAAATATCTAATTGCAATTTATTCTGGTTAAAATTGTGATTTGCAATTTAACTTTTTTTTTTTACAAATGAAAAGTGTGTATGTATATTTTTACTAACGTTTCAGAATGTTCTCCTTTCCTCTGTTATTTAATAGTTTTCCACTTACACTTGTAGAGCAAATAGTTAATTTAATAAGGTAAATTAAATCGATAAATGTGTTCACCTTATTTTTTGATAAATTTAACATAACATTATTAAGTAAATTGCGCATATAAATATTATGTAACTGACAAATTCAAGTGGTTTGTATTACACAAAGAAATTATGCCAGCTTTACTTGAATCTCTTTTGTTCACTAAATTGTTATTTGTAAAAATTACTTGATATAGTTGCGTGGAACCACTTGACGCTGCGTTAAGTAAATTCAACAAGTAATTTTTTTGAGTGAATGTTTAGAAATGTTTTATTTGCTTTAATGACAGCGGCATTTCACAAGTTTTTACAGAATCTGATTATTTCTTATTTGTTTTACATATTATAACTAATATTATGGTTTATACTTTTCAAACTCTTATACCTTTCTGGTTATTTTAAGGTTTAAATAGTATGTTGAATCCCAGATTTTCAGAGTATTCTCAGACGTTTGGTCCTCACTGCCCTGGTGATACCGGTTGATGCTTAGTATTGAGTTTGAACCGTGTGTGTGTGTGTGTGTGTGTGTGTTTGGGTGGGCTGAAATTGGCTTGAAAGTGATTTAGCAACAGAGAAATTGCTGGCCATGTGATTCTGAAGGGAGACAGATGACACGGCACCAGGGAGGAGATAAAAAAGGGCCCAAAAGAATAGAGAGAGTAAATGAATGCAAGAGAGCGAGTGTGCGTGTTGTACGTGTGTGCGCTGTGAGGAGGGGGTTGTGGGCCACTGCATGCTGAGTTTGATGGACGGCTCTGTTGGGATGTGCTCACTCAGCCAAGAGGCTCTCAGAGGGAAGGCAGAATGGAGCACATCATTACCCAGCGCAGGGAAGCACTGGGCTCACCCTCCTTCAGCTCCTGCTCTCCTCCTCACCAGCCGCATGTCATTCAGTCAGTGGAGCAGAGGAGGCTGCCGTTCGCCTGACTCATGCATATATCACGTAACATAGTCAGTGACGTTCGGTGACCACACTTAATCAGCTAACTGAGTAGGAACTGAAGCTGTTTCGATTGAAGGATGCTGCCTCGCTGTAGTCTGCGGAGCAGAGCGCTGATGAAGATGGTAAGGCAGACAATGGAAGACGAAGTGACTGACAGCTTGTCTTGATAGGAGCTGGAATCTGTTTTTGCCGGAGGAAATATAAAGCTATTACATTCTGCAGCTCTGCGTGTATATAGATGTTAGCGCTAAGAGGATTAGTCAGCCTACTTTATTGCTTGTTGATGTGTTTTTCTATGACATTGAAATTCTTCAGAGCAGTAAGGGCACGGATTTGCAGATAATGTATGAAGGTGATGGCGAGGGAAATATCTTTTCTGTGAACTCTTCATGTGAAGGTTTTATTTTACAACAGCAGTCTGTTTGAAAACTCTGTGGCCAAAAGTTTTTGGACCCTTACAAGTCACATAAAAACTATAAAATCAAGCAATATTTGCAAAAAAAAATGCTGCTAGAACCATTTTTGAATTGCCTGTCTTCAAATACAGTTTGTCTTAATTTTGAACAGTGCTTTTATTGTTTTAATAATTTAATACTTTTTGTAAAACGTTCTGCTTGCAGAGTGTGCTTCAAAAATGTATTTAAATACCACTTGCTTTTATATTTTAATGCAGTGACTTTAGTGTTCAAATACTTTGTAGGCCCATAGTCTGCGATAGTCGGTGTTACCTGTGTTACACAGTGTTCAGCCGCAACACTGGTTACATCACTTGCCCAGCAAGCGTTTTCAGTTAATTCCTATGGAAGTTGAGCTTAGTTGAAACCATAAGCGATTTAAAAGCGAGGCGGAAAAAGAGGGGAAAACTCCAATGTCGTCCGAATACACCGGTATTATGTCGATTAACTGGTGGGAAAATTTCCTCACGGTCAAATCCCTAGCCCACAGTCTCCAGATATTTTAGTGTGGGAGTACAACTCCGTATTTAAACTTTACTCTCAAAAGTAAATCACAAAGGAGCAGTTCAGCGACAAGACATGGTTTCCTATTGAGCGCTTAACAAAAAGTGCTTCTTTGTTGAATTTCTACTTATTAGTTTAGCAGAGCAGGCCAGTCTAGACATAAATATTCAGTAAATTGTTGTGTTGAATAGGGTGCATATTGCACAGCCTTTAGCTCGTTCATACTAATTTGAAAAGTGACCTGTAATTATACAGGTCAGAGCCAACGGCAGGACACAAGGTTGAGTGAGTTTGATAGAAAAGGAATCGCTCTTTCAGGTCATCATATGAAAAGAAACAAGACTCTGCTGATAGATGGATCCCTATGTGGGTTAAACACAAACACTACACCTGGTTAGCAGTCTGAGTAATGAGGGGAATTGTGCGGTTTCCTTTGGTGAAAGGTCAGACAACACAGGAAGCTTCTCTCGGATGGATCAAAAAGAGAAAGAGCTGTTTAGAGAGAAGGAGACGTTCTTTTTACTCTTTGCTTTTTTGCTAGTTATAGACAGGCCCACACAGAGTCTGTGCCTGATTTCTAAATGCAGGTCAAATTTTTGTATACCCCTCGAGGTACAAATCACATGTTTGTGTTTTGAGGGGAAAAAATCCTGGTACTTGCAACAGTCATTTTTTGTATATTTATATTATTTGTCTAATTTAATTTTGTTCATTTAATGTTTGTAATTTTTAGACATTTAGTCATAGAAATTGTTAATTTATAAAATTAATAGGAAATTAATATTTAGATTGAGCTCCTGACGTGACAATCAACATTTCTCTATGTGTGTAGTACATATTACTATGTTTAAATCTATTCTCCAGCATAATAGATTTCCCCCCCAAAATTGGTGCAGAAAAAAAAGCCAGCAGATTGCATTTGGGAAACTATTTGGTGTTTTTATTTTCATATTTACTATGTTATCCACTAACTGCCCTGTTTTCACATTGCATTTCACATCCACGTCTTGTGAGAGCAGTTAGATTTTTCACCACAGCTGAGATCTTCTCCCCAGAGAGCAATTTCCTCAGGGAAGAAGGAGGGCAGAATCCCTCCAGAAGGTGGAGATGAATGTTTAATGTCCTCCACCCAGTCAAGAGCGACAGCAAGGGAACCCAGTGCCTGTTCTCTAGGTGCTCTCTTCACTATCTCCGTTCTGTACAGCAGGCACAAAGCCACTAATCGCTTAGTAGAATGGCTTATGGGAGCCCGGTCCCAGAGCTTGTTCAACACTCGCGCACACATGGCAGCTTCATCATCCCCCACCAGCCAAAAGCTTAATGCTGCTTCGCCAGAGGATCAAGGCGCTCCGCGAACTGCCACTGCACATAACTGTCATGTTTGGCGTGATGCAAGAGCCGAATGATGTTAAATCTAGTGGTGAATCTCACGGATGCTGTCAGCAAATGTGTAAAAAGTATAGCGTATTTTTAGGACAAATATGAATGTTTTTTGCAATGTTTTTTTTTTTTTACACATTCAGAGTCCTCCATCTGAGATTAATTAAATCCATAGGCTCAGTAGAGAGTCTGGGTTCAGTTTAACTAGCCTTGTCCTTTAAATGACAACAGATTTCTTTTTAGATTGCAATCTGCCTATAAAGGTACAGCGCCTTGTAGTCCAATACCATGCATAAGTAGCAGATATGTATCCCATTGACCTGGCTGTCCTCTCTCCGGGGCACTTTGTGGCCCCATAGCATGCAAGAGTCAATGGCCGTGATTGCCTGCTTATGCTGCACTTGAATTGGAGAGCAGTGTTAATTGAGCACTTTTTTTTGTAGCCTCTCTTCACTGGAGCGTTCTCTCATTCTGTCTTGCCTCTACAAGCAATCTGTTTCATTTAACGCAGCAGCCATAATTTACTGCACCGCTAACGTTTGTGTAACTGAAGCCTGGACTGGAGCCTCACGGAAATGTCAACTGCTCCAAGAATTAAAGAGCCTCCATGTGTGGTGTCATTAATTACAGCGCATCAGTTTAAAGTGACACATGCCACCATGGGGGGCTTTTCAGACCAAAGCTTGTCTTCACAGTCCTACGTTTAGAAAATGAGCCGTTTTATATATAAAATAAATAAATATATAAATGTATATATTATACATATACATATACACTCACCTAAAGGATTATTAGGAACACCTGTTCAATTTCTCATTAATGCAATTATCTAATCAACCAATCACATGGCAGTTGCTTCAATGCATTTAGGGTTGTGGTCCTGGTCAAGACAATCTCCTGAACTCCAAACTGAATGTCAGAATGGGAAAGAAAGGTGATTTAAGCAATTTTGAACGTGGCATGATTGTTGGTGCCAGACGGAGTATTTGAGTATTTCACAATCTGCTCAGTTACTGGGATTTTCACGCACAACCATTTCTAGAGTTTACAAAGAATGGTGTGAAAAGGGAAAAACATCCAGTATGTGGCAGTCCTGTGGGCAAAAATGCCTTGTTGATGCTAGAGGTCAGAGGAGAATGGGCCGACTGATTCAAGCTGATAGAAGAGCAACTTTGACTGAAATAACCACTCGTTACAACCGAGGTATGCAGCAAAGCATTTGTGAAGCCACAACACGCACAACCTTGAGGCGGATGGGCTACAACAGCAGAAGACCCCACTGGATACCACTCATCTCCACTACAAATAGGAAAAAGAGGCTACAATTTGCACGAGCTCACCAAAATTGGACAGTTGAAGACTGGAAAAATGTTGCCTGGTCTGATGAGTCTCGATTTCTGTTGAGACATTCAGATGGTAGAGTCAGAATTTGGCGTAAACAGAATGAGAACATGGATCCATCATGCCTTGTTACCACTGTGCAGGCTGGTGGTGGTGGTGTAATGGTGTGGGGGATGTTTTCCTGGCACACTTTAGGCCCCTTAGTGCCAATTGGGCATCGTTTAAATGCCACGGCCTACCTGAGCATTGTTTCTGACCATGTCCATCCCTTTATGACCACCATGTACCCATCCTCTGATGACTACTTCCAGCAGGATAATGCACCATGTCACAAAGCTCGAATCATTTCAAATTGGTTTCTTGAACATGACAATGAGATCACTGTACTAAAATGGCCCCCACAGTCACCAGATCTCAACCCAATAGAGCATCTTTGGGATGTGGTGGAACGGGAGCTTCGTGCCCTGGATGTGCATCCCACAAATCTCCATCAACTGCAAGATGCTATCCTATCAATATGGGCCAACATTTCTAAAGAATGCTTTCAGCACTATCAATGCCACGTAGAATTAAGGCAGTTCTGAAGGCGAAAGGGGGTCAAACACAGTATTAGTATGGTGTTCCTAATAATCCTTTAGGTGAGTGTGTATATATATATATGTATGTGTATATATATGTGTGTGTGTGTGTATATATATGTGTATATATATATATATATATATATATATATATATATATATATATATATATATATATATGTATATGTGTGTGTATATATATATATATATATATGTATGTATGTGTGTGTGTGTATGTGTGTATATATATATATATATATAATACATACATACATACATACATACATACATACATACATACATACATACATACATACATACATACATACATACATACATACATACATACATACATACATACATACATACATACATACATACATACATACATACATACATACATACATACATACATACATACATACATACATACAAAATAAATAAATATTGAATGCCTTTTTCTGTTTGGTTTAATGCCTTTTTTTGTCATTTATTTTATTTTTGCGGATGGTGTTTTATTTGTTTAATATTCAACAGAAAGGGCAATAGCCAGGTGCAACAAGCCCCTTAAGCTAAGAACCTTGATAACCCTTAGTTATAAATAAAACGTAGCTTAAGGGGTTGGTTGCAACTGGGTCCAGTTCTTTGTAATGAGACTGGTGGATCTTGAAGGTTGTGTAGTGATTTTTGACTTTTAATGGTCCATGCTTTTTCACTTGGTTTTCCCTTATACTCAAGTTGGTTTCTTTCCAACAAGGGCTTGCTGAGCATTAGGACTATGTTTGGAGTGGAATACTAGCATACTTCTTACTGTATACTGCACAGTAAACATTAGTGTACTGCAACACATTGCAATTTCATTCATTCAGTGGCATCTATTTTTGTTCTTGGGAGTAAATATGCAAAAATTTATTAAATGTAAAATATTCATAAGAAACGACAAAGACATGTCAATGAATGAACATCCAAGTACTGTAAAAGTGCAGGAAGGCAAGTGTCTATTTCATGCACACAACAGATAAAGATGACAGCTGTGTGGATGCCAAATAATTGGTAACAATTCTTTTTTTTAATTGATACTATGGATTCTTATTCTCAATATATTTTAATCTTTGCTGTTTTCTGTTACTGCCTGAACTCAGGCACGCAAAATCGCTAGCCCGAGGTCCCAGGGCTATGGTATCTGCCCGACGGGCTATTTTAAATCGTGAATAAAATTCCTTTCTTGCTTTGCGTTTTTGACTCTCTTGACTTTTTATCTGAAGGAAAAATAAGATCACGGATGTTTTTGATCATGCTTATTTGTCTGCAGTGAAGTTTAGCCAATGTATGTGTGTGCGTATACGTTTGCGTGTGTTCATGATGAGCAGATCGCGGTTATATACGCGGATCAGGCTGACCAAATAATAAAACATAACATTGTAATTAATTGTGGGTGGATGAGAGAGAAATAATTGTTGATTTTATTAAAGACACGGAACTCTCATTTCATTGTAAAGCGTGACGAACGTGTCAACTCTTTCACTTTCATTTTCAAAACCAGCGTCTCTTTGGGGAAAACAAATCAAAGATAACAATGCTTAGAGCACCTCTTAGTGGACAGTATATGAAACACAAAGGAAAAACCCTACATGAGATATTGCTTAATAACTTAACAGTTTTACCTAAAATTGACTAACTTAGAAATTATTCTGAAAAGAATTTTCCAACATGATTGTTTAAAACTTTTTTTCGTCCTTCAGGTACTAATTTGCAGAATTTAGCAAACTAAAAACAAAAGGAAGGAAAGTCAAGTAACATGTGGGAGCGTTTTAGTGAAATAGTTTAACAAGACGAACCAAGTGTTGGGTAGCCTATGTGATGTGTAACGGCCGTGAAGCGATCTATGTATATGACAATAAATTAATAAAGCCTGTCAGCCTACATCGGAGAAAACTGCGGAAGTGTGTGTGTGTGTGTACGTGCGTGCATGCATGTGAGTTAAAATGTTAAGAGTCGCATAGATTTAAGTTGGTGTTTCAGTTCTACACAGGCAAAAAAGACATTTTCATAGGCAGAAATTCATAGAAATTTTAGTTCAGGTAGAACCAAATGTAGAACAATCCATTTGTACTGATGATTGTGATTTTGATTATTTTATATACCATTGTTGATATTTGTGATTTTTTTTAAAAAATGGTTTTGACTGATAGTTTTCTACATAAAAAATATCTTTTTTTATTCGGGCTAGTTAAATTCATTTCGGACTACCAAAATCTGAAGAGTGCCTGCCCGAAGGCCTACCAGCGTTTTTGAAATTTAGCGAGCCCTGTATTTGTAGCGCAGCCATCCATAAACGCTGGAAGATTTGTACTTAACTGTCACCTTTAATATGTCACTTTTAACTTGTCTGTTAATTTTAGTAAACAATCAGCAGATCGCTCAATCAGCATTTCGACCTTGGAAAGAGCTTGTATAAAACCGCAATCATCAACAATCATGTCACATAACGTTAAATTTACCTCAGAAAAGCCATTTAATGCTCGTTAGTCAGCTAGAAAAATAACTATAGAAAGGGGCATTTTGCTAAATATATGCACTATATCATAATCCTTATATTTTTACTTAAACTGTTGTCTTCATGAGAAAGAATGGAAGGAGCTAAAAATGAAATTCAACACCGCCTATATAATTGCACGTGAAAAAATAAAACGCGTTTATTCTTTTGTGGCACTTGAAAATATTATTTGGCGCCTAACTTTTTCCCTTATAGGAGCCATTGGCTCCTTAATTTACATTTTTGTCTGGAGCCCTGTAGGGTAAGAGATGCAATCCGTTCAGTAGTTTGACTTATTGTATAATTTACACAGCACATTTTTTTGTATTTGTCAACAGGAAATGTTTTGAAGAGACATACTCTCAGTATTTTGTCAGCTAAATGATAGACACCATACAACAGTACATTGTCCTACCAGCGTCGTGTTCAGTGTTGGGTGTAACTAGTTACTAAGTAATTAGTTACTGTAATTTAATTACTTTTCCCTAAAAAGTATTTTCTGTGTAATTTAATTAGTTACTTCACATGTAACTGAAATAAATACTGTGTATAGACTGTAGAACAATTATATATAATACAATAGTGGAATTAATATAAACATTTAAAGGCTAACTTTAAAATGCATGTTTTTATGTATCCTTTTCACATTTGTAATACTTTGGTCCGTTAATAAGAATAATTGATGTAGTTTTATATTATGTATTTGAATGAATTAAAAGAGCCGTTTCTATCCTTGAATCACTTAACTATTCAAGGTTGGTATAGGATTTAGAAAGTAATTAGTAATAAGTCATTAAATACTTTTTGGAGAGAGTAATTTGTACAGTAATCTAATTACACTATTGAAGATGTAATTAGTAACTATTAATTAATTACTTTTTTTTAACTAACTTACCCAACATTGGTCGTGTTCATTCAAGTTAAATTAAATGTGGCATATGCCCGGACTAATCCATAGTAAGACTAGTATGAAATTCCAAAACACATTCCCTCAACCACAATGACTTCTCTCATCCAACTCCATTCAAGTTTCCCATAACTTGGCAACCAACGTCTGTTTGCTAATGTGAGTTTGGTCAGTGTCCATCTCAAACTGTATGCCATTCCTCTCTTCCCACTGGAGAAGTGCCACCTGTGTTCATACACAAGTCCCAGTCAACAGGATGAGGCGGTCATGTGTCGATCAGTAAATAATGCATTGTGTGGTTTTTGTCGTGCTCAGGGAGTGTTGACAGCAGTCCTGACATGCCAGTGAGCTCTCGTGGCCAAGTTACAGCTGGCACTGATTCATAGCTCAACCACTCAGCCGGTTTCTGTCTCGCTGAACTGCCCCTGATACAAATCTCCCTGCGTGGCAGGAGATCCACCGAGGGGAGGTTAATCAAATCAATCACATGCCTGTCTGCCGCTAGACTCCCGGACTAACCTCAGGTTGGAAGGGATTTCTGGATCCCCCTCAGGAGGTAAACTAAGCCAAGTACCTGTTAAGTGGAGGATCGTGCACTTTTGACAAAACCCCAGTCTGGATTAGAGCAAATTCCCCAGTGCTAAATGTACTACAGTGGATGGACTGAACAAATGGATGCATATGCACACAGTGGTTAATCTCATTCCATTAACCGTGGTTAATCACAAATTCCAAATTAAGATCTCTTTCAAGTTTTATTGCACTTGAATAGACAAATTCAAACAATTGTCAACATGCCTGTCTTGGCACGTTTTTTTGTTATTTATGACTAAGTAAATTTAATAATTATAAGCCAAAATTTATTTTTAATCTTTTTTTTTTTTTTTTTTTCATAGTCTGGAATGGATAAGTTGCCTTTATAGCATGAATTTAACTGTATATTTTCACTTTCAAAATTGTTTGCTTTCCCTCAGTTATTCTGCAGTGTGTTAGTTCCTGATCTTTGTTTTTTTCTTCCCTTGACCAGCACAGACCTGATGCATACTCGCATATATTCCCACATGCTCTAAAAGATGCTCTCCAGTATCTTTGCCAGCGGGCCCTCAAGCTCATCAAGATTCCTTGCAGAGGTTGTATTGATTGGAGTTGTGCTGGCCTCTTGAACATGATTCCCCATTATGAGGGATTGATTGGTTTCTCATTGGCTGGTCTCTGCGAAAAAGGCGTTTGTATCCCATCAGTCATAAGGAGTGAAAGAACCATCGCTATCTAAGGACCACAGGTTTTCGTCAAACCACCAGTAGACAGCTGTTAGTTTTATCTAGGGTTATCTATTGGTTTTGCGTTGAAGGGCATCAACAGGACCAATAGGTCTTGGGATCACTAGAGCTGCTTCTATCAGTCCTTCCATTGCATTCTGCCTTGTTTATTATTGTGACCCCCTTACACTCCTAACCAGGCACAACATGACATGATCCTAGTGACGACCTGTTGTGACAAATGTTGTGCAGCACAACAGTCATAGCCAGTCAGTGCAATCTGTGGATGGGTTGTTATTATGCATGCTTTCTTGCAGTCATAAACGTCCTCTATATACACAGTGATTCAGACTCGTTTTCATGTGTTGTTACATTCCGAAATGTGATTAACTCTCCTTGTATTCTCAGGCTTATTTTCTGTGGTTACCGTTATAAGAAGAACACCTGTTAAGCGGGACAGTGCAATGCTTTGGCCAAGCCTTCATGTTTGTGCATTTACGTAGAGAATGTTTCTGGCCTTAATCTTTCATTCATGAGTTTTAAGAATCTAACCGCCATCTAAACATTCCCAACTGCGACTGATCTGAAATATTGAGGTGAAGAGGACTCCCGAGTCTAAATGTTTAGACAAAGCAAAAAACACTTGTGGGCTTCAGCTCTTCCCCCATGATCAGTTGAAATCCTCGGTTACCCCCAGCTGCTGCCAGATGTTGGCCATTATGCTTGAGGAACGTGAGTTGGCTCGGGCTGCATGGCGCTCTGCCTCAGATCTCAGACACAGCCCCTCGGCTTTTAATTAACTCAACACCGCACCAAGGAGAGAGAGCCTCCAGCACGCAGCCGCTGCCTGTGTTTCCACCGTTACAGAATGTGTGTGTGTGCACAGAAGCAAAAAGGTTTCCTCACCCACATAGATACTATGCTTCATTAGTAAAGAAACTCATATTCTCAGTTGTTGGGCTGGACGATATGATCTAACATTTAAAATCTTGATTAATTGAACATTTTACCTTGATTACAATTAACAGGGTTTTTTGTTGCTTTGCTTTTTTGCCCTCATAGTTGCTGACAAGGTTTGTACTATAAATATGCTCAACTATTAAAGGTGGGATATTCTTCTAATGAAAGATTGGATTTCTTATCTTTGTGATTCTTAAATAATTGAAAGAAACAAACTTTGTTGGCTTGAACCGGAACTCAGGTCGCCTTGTGCAGAGCTACGGCAAATGTCATGGCGCTGCCCACAGTTATTTAGTCTATGGGTCATCACATTTTTTACAGATTTCTGCTTGTTATAAACCTGATACAGATAATTTCGCACAGAGTACATTTATTTGAATGCATTAAAGAGCGGGCGATTGCGTGTGGGAATTAGTCAAACTGCTTCTCTATTAGGCCATGTGTCCTCCCAAAGTGTTTTTAGCAAGCTTTTTTTTCAGTTGAGACTCATTGCTTGCTATGATGCATTGCTATGTAAAGTATTCGCTCTGGCTCTTGTTTTAAATCATTTTGTTCTGTTATTATTATGCTTGTTGTCATCTGTTGAATTTGTACAAGCAGAATGTGGCGGTTGGTCGGCGTTGTATTTGTCCTGCCCCTTCTCCACTGTGATTGGATGGCTGGGTGAAAAGTGACAACCTCTTCAACTCTCGGTGACCGGTAGAAAATGCAGAGTGCTCAGCTCTTGAGCATGTAATAGACGCTCAGCGCCTCATTACCCACATGGCGTTCTAAAAAAGCGACGCTTCCATTGAAAATAATTGGATACGCCAGCCAGCCGGCTCGGCTCTCCGTCACAGAACACAGCTTGCGAGCACTGAAGTGAGATGTTTTCCACGTTGTTCTTGAATAGTGTAAAATCGCTAGATTTTTCAAACTGGCAAGGCTTTAAACGCATACAATTGACAAACTTTCGTGAGGATGCAATCAAAAGTGATCTCGCTTCGGGGCTCATGCGCTGTCTGTATGTGTGCGTGTAGCAGCGCATAAGAACGGCGACTACCCTAGCAATTACCCTAGCAATACTAAGTATCCAGATTGTATTTAAACAAAGATAACTGCTCCTGAATCTTTCTGTGAACTTGATGTGCAAGCTACTGTCAGTTGGTGTTTGAGTCACGTGACTACACACGCTGTAGTATGTTTTTAGGGGAAAGTATTAACGGTATTAAAAAACAAACAAAATAACTGACATTAGAATAACTTCAGTTAGAGGTTCTGAATTTTGGTTTCGATTACTTTTCGATTAATCATCCAGCCCTGCTTAGTTTTCTAAATCATTTCTTACCTTGTAACTTTTAAACCTGGTATATTCATGATGCACATGAGAGCAGATGAATATTGTGCAGTTTCTCCTCAGCCTCGGTTCAGGCTTGCACTTTTTGTAAACTATGTTTGAACTTTAAAACGCATAAAGAAAATCTGAGAGTAAGAAATTACCTTATAAATATCTAATTTCAGTAAATAACTTATATTTGGGTCTGTTCCTCAGACAAAGCTATTATATGACTTCATAAGGCTTGCGATCAAGTCGTATGGACTATTTTTATGGCATTCCATGGTACATTTGGTACCTTGGTAGAAAAGAGCTGCATGGATATTCTGCTTTTGTGAATAATATTTTTTATGTAAACTTTTCCCTCTCTGTACTACTTTATGTATACCCCAAGTTTTGATGGAGCTTGTCTGTTTCAGAGGACAGCCAGATTAAAAACCGCTTTCTATCTGGTTTGTGACAAATGGGGCCAAACCTTCAAGCTAATCTGATTAGTCCCTATGACAATGACATGCTGCAAATGTCCCACCCTATGATCCTCAGTCATTTATTAAAGAAGTAGAGTAATGAGATTACACATTCAGCAGACCCACACAGCTGGCGATGGGCCGTCATCACATTCAGGGAACAGTGAAAGGGTTTTAGGTACTGAAATGCCTGTGGAGGACATTACCTGGCAAGGTATGTCTTAATGTCTTCATCACAATACACAGAATCTGTGCTTTAAAATGGTTTTGTGTAAACACTGACTGAGGTGGATTACATGCAGACATGCGATGAAGAGCAGACTTTTTGGGACTGTACATTGTTCTAGTGAGTGCTGCTTGATATAACTGTTCCTCGTATTTTAAGGTAGACTTTTAAGAGCCCCTAACCACTGGTAGCAAATGTGCATTTCACCAATGATTTCTGTTGTAAGTGTATCTCTGTAAATGCAATAGCCCCCCCCCCACCCCCCTCCCCAAACCTTAGGGACAAGACAAGGTTATTTTCTGCGGTAATCAAATGTAGAGATGTTGGAACTTGTGTTGAACCAAGCACATTCATTTGAAAAGGACGTTATATTACTTCAGGCTTTAGATATTGAACTTGTACTTGTCGATAACCTAAAGGCTCACCATATGAGTGAAGAGTTTATTGGTTTGTGCCACTCTGATACTATCAACTCTGTTCGGCCCCACAGGAAACCCCGGATAAACTCCCAGCTGGTGGCACAGCAGGTGGCCCAGCAGTACGCCACCCCTCCTCCTCCAAAGAAAGAGAAGAAGGAAAAACCCGAGAGGCTTGAGAAAGATCGGCCTGAGGGTGAACGCCCCGACAAAATTCCACCCGACAGCGAACACACGGACAAGGACAAAAGCGAGAAGGAGCAGCCTGACAAAGAGAAGAAGGACCGGGAGAAAGAAATTACCCCTGCCATCACCAAGAAACCCAGCAGCAAAAAGAACAAGTCCGTTAGCCACCAATAAGAATTTGAGAAACGTCTGGTTTTCTTCTTTATGGCATGTGTAACCAAAAGAGTTTCTCTTTACAGACCCAAGTCAGACAGCCATCAAAGCCCACCCAGTGAACGAAACAGCATTCAGTCCGGCAAATCCACAACCAAAACTAAGAACTCCCATATCTCCAGGTATCTCACCTTTATCTTTGTACTTTTTCTTTTTGAAGTAGTGACAGGATCATACAGCAGCAAAGCATGAGTGAGTCTTTCTTTCTTTCTTTCTTTCTTTCTTTCTTTCCTACTGTAGGACCTACTGTCCTTGCCTACCAATAAACGTCAGAATGGCAGCTCACTATTGGCTGTTGCTACTCACATGAGCACAATGACACATATGTGTGCTGGTCAATCACTGGCCAATACTGAGCCGCCGTTCTGATGTAGAACCCTGAAGCTCTGCACTGTGTTTACTACGTCAACAGCGTAGGAGACTGACATGGAAGAGAAGAAATTGTTGTATAAAGTCGTTATTTTCATCGCTTCATAATATTTGTGGTCAGTATATGACCAGTTTTTGTTTTTTGAAAGGAAGAAATGGATTCATTTATTAAACAAGGACATGTTAATTTGAATAAAAAATGACAGGAAAGACATTTATAATGTTACAAAATATTTCTATTTAAAACAAATACTGTTCTTTTTTAACTTTAACTATTCAGCAAATAATTCTGAAGGGGGAAAAAAACTATTACCTTTTCCATTAAAAAAATTCATCAAGTATCAAATTCAGGTGCTGGTACCCAATGTCCTGCCCCTCAGTAGTGTTCACATAGTCTAGAAAGGCGAAGACACTTCTATCAGCACTAGACGCTGCCATACAGTTTCATAAAGCTTAATGCTGCTATCTAAAAGCCCAAATAATGGTAGTGTAATAATAATAACTGCAGTTGAAGATCTGGCTTGAGAATGTGTTGTAAGTCACTCTGACAGTGAACAAAGCTGGCAGTCAGCAGTGATGAAAGTCACTGTAGAAACTGCTCTGATTCACAAATGCCTCCTCTCTCTCTCTCTCTTTCTCTGTCTGCGTCTGTGCCTTTCTCTCTGAATGAGTGAGTCGTGGGCTGATCTCAAATGAGCAGCGCAGTTTTACTCCCACACACGCCCTGTTGGCTGCCGTCCCACCATTCTGTTTCTGTCTGCTTCTGCCAGCAGAGCTCATTGTGTCACATTGTCTTGGAGGCATACTAACAACTGAGGCTAATGTCAATCAATGAGATTTAGCTTTGTGCTTTTGCCATGCACACAACCCTGGAAATATGTCTCCTGTTTTTTTTTTAAAAGATTTTGTGGTGGGCTTTTTGTGTAAATGTCAGTTTTGGTGATGTGTAACTTTTTGAAATGTCTGCTGTTCAGTGTTAATTTTGCTGATCTCTGTTCATCTTTGTCTACTTTGCTGGTTTCTGATAGAGCAAACGAATGTTTAGGAAATGTGAACCTGGCCTTTTTTTTTTCTCTCAACCATCCTTTCATCTCAAATTTCTACATTCTAAGCAGCGTTTAGGGATTGTTAGCGCTAATAAAGTAACTTGATTTTATGTTGTTCCTTTTTTTGAGAGAGTAACTTCTGTCTTTTGCATTAAAAGCTGTGTGGGTGGACTGTTTTTACTGTGGACATGTGTTTGCCCCCTCAACGTGGTTTGCATGAAACAACCATACCTTTTCTGCATTTAAATTAAAATCATGCAAATACTGCAGAAGTTGAAAAGCAGGAAAACTCATTGTTTATGGCATGGGCCCAGAGGGAATCTGTACTTTTCTTCACTGATTTTAATTGTGTAAAATTATATTTAATTTATTCAATATCTATTTTTTTATTTTAAAATAATTTGTTTAAAAATGTACACTTCCATTCAAAAGACATCTCTTATGTGTACCAAGTCTGCATTTATTTAATCAAAAATACAGTAGAAACACAGTAGCCCCCATCCCCCCCCCCCCCCCCCCCCCCCAACCATTCCCCTCCCCAAAATAGGGACTAAACTCTTATAGTTGTGATACGGTCTCAATCTACATTACACTACATGATAATAATAATAGTTATATTTTACTGGCAAAATGTAGTGTATAGCCCACATAACATTTAAAGCAATAGCAAACATAACATTTTTTACCTTCATTTAAAAAATGTATGCCATGACTATACATGTGCATGTTACTTCATTATCTTTGTGATCTGAATATTTTGATCTCTTTCCCACATCCGTCAGGCCCAAGCTGAAGAACATTGACAGGAGCACAGCCCAGCAACTGGCCATCACTGTGGGGAACGTCACAGTGATCATAACAGACTTTAAGGAGAAGACCCGCACCTCCTCCACCTCGTCCTCAACAGTCACCTCCAGCGCCAGCTCTGAACAGCAGCACCAGAGCTCTGGCTCCGAGAGCATGGACAAGGGCTCATCCCGTGCTTCGACCCCAAAGGGAGACCTCTTGGTTGGACATGATGAGTCATTCTGAGCGCCACGGACGCTGTCAAGACAGCGGGGATGTACTTCGCCTCCATTTTCCCCTCACCTTGCCCTGAGCCAACTCATATTAATTTCCATCAAATGGGGGATGAATGGTCCTCTTACCCACACACACACTCACATATGTAAACGTACATTTGTGTGAATGGTGCAAACTGGGCCATGGCTTTGCACCGTTAAGCAAACTGTACCTCCTCTCCCTTTCTGGAGACATCCCACTCTTGTATGTATTGTTTTATATTTGTATGTGGATGTGCAGCTGAATCAACTTTTTTTGTTTTGTTTAAAAAAAAAATATATATGTAAATGTCCGCTGTGCGCAATAACCACCGACATTTGAACTATTCTGGACCATTATTGCTCTTATTTATTATGTTGCATCTTTCTACTTTTTTTTGGGACAGTTTCACACAGCTAAAGTAGCTCTAGCCGACGGCTCCCCTTTTGTGTTGAAACGATCACGCCGGAGATTCCTGAGAAACTTCCCACAATGGTGCTAGATACACTGTGAAATGGTTTCAGTCCTCAGACTGACGTTCACACCATAGAAACAGATCCCTCTATTCCTGAAAACAATGGAAATACTTGTGTCCTGGTGTCAGGCTGCATTCTTCTGTCACTTTGTTTTGGGATTTTGATTTGAACATTTGTGCACTGCGGGTCCCTAGATCTGGTTTCGTCAATGAACTAAACGGATGGTGTTTTGCATCCGCTTTGTTATGGAGAAGACAGCTGGGATTCAAAAACTGCAAAGAGATATTGCGAGCATGATGTGAGCTTTGGATTTGAACATTCGGAACTGAGCTTTCTTAATGCTCACTTGGCTTAACGTCTGGTTTTGCAAATGTATTTGAAACGTTTTATTTGACAGCTTTTGATGTCCTTCATGGTCTACATATGATGTATTGTAAAAACACTAAAAGGGTTTGACGTCTCAAAGGTCCGTAGGCCTTTTTTTTGCGTTTTCTAGTTATTTTTGATCGAAAGAAACTGATTTTAATGTTAGGGCTTTACTCAGCCTTGTTTTATTCTGAAGACAAACTTGTGACTTTTTTCCCCCCATTATTTTCCAAAACGAACATGGTGGAGAGCGGTGCTGTAGTCACTAAAACAGTCCCACCGCTAGAAATCAGAGCCATGCTGAACATGAACTTCAAACTGTCATTGAATGCATGGGAACTCTCACAAGCATTCACTACCAACAGTTTTTACAATGTTTACTACAGTGTCACAAGATTGACAAGCATGATTTCACTCAATATTACTGCTCCCCATTGACTCAAAATACTGTCTAGCTGGTGTTTCCCACAAATCTCAAAGTCAGCAAATCGTCCCTTTGAACTGTATTAAACTTGTACAAAGTATGTGTATATGATATGAGTTTTATTTATTGAAGGACCAAAGGAATTTGATATTGATGACATGCTAGACAAATGAATAATTCAAAATGTAATTACCATATGTGTGATATATAACATTTTAATAAAGTCTAATATAATCCATTTCAAATGTGTAATTCTTGTCCTCTTGATATATGCAGAATATTTGTATACTTGTAAATTCATAGACATTCAAGTCAAATCTGTAAAGACAACACTGACTTCTGTCATTGTACTGCGTGTTAATTCTGCTATGGCATAGAATTATTACAGTGAACTCCCATCAAGCTGTTTTTCCCTCCTTGAATTGTTCTTTTAATCTTTTGTATGTTTTGAAATGAAAAGATAAATGGACATTTTGATCCACTGACCACTTTGATGCTTTGAATGGGATACTGCTTCTGTTAACAACCTTTGAATTTCACTTCATTAGCAGAAGTAGACCGACTAATAAGCATCTTGTATAAATGAAGGCTTTACTGGGTTGTTTTGAGAGGGTAAACGTGTGTGTCTTATGTATTTGTGATGTTAACCAACCAAACCGCTATTGATTGTTGGATACAAAGCATTTCAGTTGTATTGATATTGATTTTGTTTTCTGACCCAATTAGATCAGTGCAATTCAAGATGGACACTTTTTCTCAGAAGTATGCAAAGTAATAACCAGAATGGGAGATGTTTGACATCACAATTCACTGGGGCGTCAATTATTCTGCATTGTTCAGTTTATTGAGATTTTACTACATTTTAACCCCTGCAAAGTTATTGAATTTGCAATGTATAGCTTAAGAAAACATTTAGAAAAATGTATGAATATAGCCATTTTTTCACTTGCCTTATCCGCTGTCAGAAACAGTTATCTGAATTTTGTAAAATTGTAAAGGAAAAAAAAGAACAAGCAATGAATTTTATCTTAATTTATCTAAATTTGAGGATAAAAAGCTATTGCTGAATTTAAATGGCGTATGTATAACTCAAAATGGTGCAAAAGCCAACATAATAGGCTATGAATAGCAATGGAGCTAAACGTTTGTTTTTCCCTTTTTACGCGCAAGCAGTTCTGTTCTTGTGTACGACCAGTAACCTTAATTTACTGTGTAAAGATGGTTACTTTTTTAGCTTTTTTTTTTTGTCAGAAACCCAAATATAGAATGCTTGTTTACATATGCTATAGCGTTAACCTTGTGAAATTTCGGTGTACCTGTATAGTCCTGGCTCCTTTCATTTTGTCAATATCTTGTAAAAAAAAAAATGCTTTTACAGTTTCCTTTTGCATAATAACTTTTAATTTTGTTGGTAAAAATCTTTTTTTTCCTTACTCCTTTTGGTAGTTGTTTGTAAATTTTGTGTGGAGCTCATTATTTTAATTGTAAATGTACATTTTACTTTTTTAATTGATCACTGCTCCTTGTCTATAGCTGATACAATGCTAACATTCAACAGACTTCTGGCATGTGCACGACTTTGCTTTTGGAGGCTTCTTTATCATTTCCCTTGCTTCCAGTAGAAATGTCTATTGATGCATTTTGCTGTGTTTTTTTCCACAAATAAAATGTTCAATTTATCTAACGTGTTGTTTTTGGTCTTTTTCATACAATTGAACTTCAACACCCGAAGCTGCTGCGAATACAGTGACCCCAAAATGCAGTTACACACTTGCAATTACTTTTTAACCAACTGATCTCTAGGTCGTTTTACACCAGGACATGTCCATTTAATTTATCATATCTTCATGTTATATTTATTTAAAATAAATATCATTTGGTTTAATATTTTTTCTAATGCATTGACATTTAATGTCCAAAATACTGTTTTGTCTGCTTTTGATGCAAATTATTTGATATGCAGAATAAAAGCTTTCTTCTCAGCACAGTGAGTGATGTGTGCTGCTCTGATAGTGAGTCCTGGCACCTTGAGGCATGCTGGGAGCTGTCTTAACTGGGATGGAGATGTCAGAGCAGAGCTCTCACCCTTCATGTAAAGCACTGACACTAGACCCAGAAGAGACCAAGTGTTTAAGCCCTACTGAGAAATTCAGCTCCTTTTCTCTTCCTCTAGCTAAATGACTCGCATCAGTGTTCTACAATCCATTGAACTATACACCTATCAGGCATAACATTATACGCCATTACATTATCTAATATTGTGTTGGTCCCCCTTATGCTGCCAAAACAGCCCTGACCCGTCGAGGCATGGACTCCACTTTAAATGAACTCTGAAGGTGTGCTGTGGTATCTGGCACCAAGATGTTAGCAGCAGATCCTTTAAGTCCTGTAAGTTGTGAGGCGGGGCCTCCATGGATCAGACTTCTTTGTTCAGCACATCCCACAGATGCTCCATTGGATTGAGATCTGGAGAATTTGGAGGCCAAGTCAAGACCTCAAACTCGTTGTTGTGCTCCTCAAACCATTCCTGAACCATTTTTGCTTTGTGGCAGGACACATTATCCTGCTGAAAGAGGCCACAGCCACCAGGGAATACCGTTTCCATGAAAGGGTGTACATTGTCTGCAACGATGCTTAGGAAGGTGGTACATGTCAAAGTAACATCCACATGGATGTCAGGACCCAAGGTTTCCCAGCAGAACATTGCCCAAAGCATCACACTGCCTCCGCCGGCTTGCCTTCTTCCCATAGTGCATCCTGGTGCCATGTGCTCCCCAGGTAAGTGACGCACACGCACCCAGCCAACTACGTGATGTAAAAGAAAACGTGATTCATCAGATCAGGCCACCTTCTTCCATTGCCCACTGTTGGCGCTTTTGGCCAACAGTGTATTTTTCGGCTATGCAGCCCCATTACGCAACAAACTGCGATGCACTGTGTATTCTGACACCTTTCTATCAGAAAAAACATTAACTTCTTGAGCAACATGAGCTACAGTAGCTCGTCTGTTTGATCGGACCACACGAGCCAGCCTTCGCTCCCCACATGCATCAATGAGCTTTGGCCGCCCATGACCCATCGCCGGTTTACCACTGTTCCTTCCTTGGACCACTTTTGATAGATACTGACCACTGCAGACCGGGAACACCCCACAAGAGCTGCAGTTTTGGAGATGCTCTGACCCAGTCGTCTAGCCATCACAATTTAGCCCTTGTCAAACTCGCTCAAATCCTTATGCTTGCCCATTTTTCCTGCTTCTAACACATCAACTGAGGACAAAATGTTCACTTGCTGCCATATATATTCCACCCACTAACAGGTGCCGTGATGAAGAGATGATCAGTGTTATTCACTTCACCTGTCGGTGGTCATAATGTTATGCCTGATGTAACAAGTTTTGTCATTTGTATCAATTAGCTTTTTTTTTAATTTAGCTTTTAGAATAATTTTTTTTTTTTTTTTTTTTTTTACTTCAGCTTAAACTTTTGCTTCAACATTTCTCATTTCCATTTGAGTTTTTAAAGTTTTTTTAACATAGTATTTTTAGTACGGCAAATACTATGAACCATTGAATTGGTACGCACCAGGTGGTGTGTTGTTGGGCTAGAGATGTCGTTGAAATCTAATTTTCATAATGCCATAGAGGGTTTTGATAAAAATTAACCTATGAATGAATTGCTTACTTATAGTTATCTCTACACATTAAACTGGGACAAGAGAAAGTATTTTGACACCGAATAAGTTAGGCCTACATACTTCAGTTTTGTATGACGCATTGCAAAAAGTAACATTTGGAGAAAGAAACTGTTTTATTACTCAAGATTCTCCTATGGCTAGTGGCTATGGCTTCTTTTGTTCTTTCTTCATATTGTTTTATGTTTTGTTTTTGTTTTTCGATTCTTTAGGTCAGTTAATGCCACAGAGGCTCGAAAAATAAGTACTGCCACTTTAAGAGAGTTGCGGTCCGAACGTGCGCTGCAACACTGACGAAGGTACTATCTAATGCTAATAATAATGCTAATAATTTGTATTGCCATTTATAAGTACAATAAAAATACAGTTAAAAGCAAAAGCAGTTAAAAGAGTTTGGTATCCCTCTTTTCGTCATCATTCAGCAGTAGACTAAACTACCTAAGTTACCCTGTTTGTTTGTTTTCACTGTTTAACTTGTAAAACCACTTTCTCACTTTCTTTTGACCCAGCAACCACATAAACTCGTCTTATGTAATGCTATTTGCAACGCTTTTAGTATGGAGGTCAAAATGGCGCATGACACTTGTGTTGAAGCCCTGACACGTGAAAGGGGTTTAATGCTGCTCTTTGCTCTTTACGTATGATAATCAGACTAAATAAGCATGTCAAAGTGGTCAAGTTTGGCTGTGTGTGATTATTCACGGCCTCAAAACCACTTGTCTCCATCATCACCCAAAATCTGTCATAATCCTTCAGCTGCATTCACTAAGCCTGTCTGTTCAGCACTCGTCCGGTCTCCAGTGGCCTGTAGCTTCTATCATTAAACGGCAGAACCAATTGTAGTTTTAACTCCTCTCCCTGGGCTATCCGGTGACAGGCTCACGCTGTGTATGTCCCGATTGATGCGTTTCCAGACAAGCCTAAGGGTTCTCCAGAGAACCAGGCAGAGAGGGGGGCCCTCATCTCTACCATTACCCACCTTGTTCCCACTCCAGATGGGTCTCTTCCGCAGCATTCCCTCCCTCCAGACCACAGGGTGAGGAATTCCATATGTCTGGGAAAGGGAGAACATCTGCAGATAAGGGAAGAGCTTTTTATATGAAGGAAACGCGCAGGCCCACTTTCCAAAAGGTTAGAGTATGTGTTTAACAGAGACTCATTTGAAAGAAATGGGAAAAATGTGCTTAATAGCATAATAAATAAGTGGGGTTTTTTTGGTTGTTTTTTTTTTAACCTGTGTATGGGTAAAAGATACTGAGTTCATAAAAAGAGTTTGCATGTGCGAATGAAAGAGACACTATGCAAGTTAAAATTCAGAGTGTCAATTCACACCAAGTGCAAATAGCCTGCATTGTTGGTGTTTATTTTAAATAATAATTAAGAAAATATCCAAAAAGTGGAAATAAAGTATTTAAGAGTGGGGAAAGGGATATGGTTAGGGGTAGGTGTAGCAATGTCATCCCAGTGATGTCCCAATAAGTTGGCATCCATTTATGATTTTACTAAATATAATCATATGCGCTAAATATGTTTTTGTTATTATTACATATAATATACTGCAATGCTAAGGTGCAAATATGATTGTTTCCAATAAGTATACATACAACTATTTGCACTTTTTGCAACAAAAGTGCAACTATTTAACAACTATTTGCACTTAGTGTAAAGAAAATACTTTCTGTTGCTTTACACTTATCCATAATGTTTTATTTAGTGAAATTATTTTGGTGTTTAAAAGAGCTATGGTGGAATCGATGGCATATTTCATATTCTGTTTGTGAGTTGTATGCATGCTGTATGAATGTTCCTTTTTATGAAAAATAAATGATGAGTGTGAAAAAAGCAATAGCCTTTCAAAAAAGAAATGCTTAAGAAATTTCTATCATAATTTTGAGTATATTGTGTCATGGTTTTAACAATGTGCTTCCTAATAATTTGGGTAATATGGGACATTTTTGCACTTTTGATCTGCAGTTTACTATTGTCACCTCCACATTTCAGTTCGGACCACCAAATTAGGCTTTATCACATAATAACTCAGCTAAATATATTGTAATATAGACAAGTGCATGTTGTCATGATTGTTGTGCTTCTATAACCCATGACATCTGTGATATGTATTTGGATAGGTAACCTATACCACACATGTTCGATTGTTTGTATTCACAGAAATGCATTTACAACAGCACAACTCCTCTGGCTTCCACATGTCAGTCTTCCAGCAGAATCAATAAGAAAAATCATTTACTCTGATGAGTGTGAGTCAATATAGCATTGATCTCCATTTTGCGGGAAGGAATTCTTGCCTGCTTAGAATTTGAGCCTCTCTTTGTTCAGTCTGGGGTGACTTACATGGTTTGATGAATGTAAGACAATAGTGTTTTCGAAAGGTTTGAATGGATGGTGGAGCAGTGGAGATTTAGACATCTGCGGTGATCTGTTTTAGTCTATGAGAAGTTTTTTTATCTGTCTCTTTTCCTATCCATCCTCCAACCTACTAACTTATCTTTAAGTCTGTTATCAATCTGGCACATATATTACAGTATGCCTGTGTATTATTTGCATTTTGAGTAGGTTTGAAATTGATTACTGGGTTTTGACTAGTTTGTACATGCCTATGATGCCCAAAAAATGATCTAGGTTGGTGACTGACTAGGTTTGAAGGTGTATGATGCCAAAAATGCTGTCTAGATAGGAGTCTCTTTAGGATTTGACTTGGTTTTAACATGCCCTTTATGCCCAAAAATGCAGTCTAGGTAGGTGATTCGCTATATGAATGTGCATATAATGACGATAGGACTGATAGGTCTGTCTATACAGGTTTTGACTAGGTTTGAACATGTTTTTAATGCCCCAAAAATGCTGTCTAAGTTAGGTGCTACTCAAAATGAGGTTTGATTGTGCCTATAATAGCCAAAAATGCTGCAGGGTTTCCGTGGGTCTTAAAACTGTTTTAAAAAGTCTTAATTTGACCTTCCACAATTTAAGAATGCCTTAAATTGGATCAGAAAGTTTTAAATTCAGTATCATGGCATTCAATTAGTAGTAAATCAAATTAGTAAAAATTAAGGCCCTTAGAAGGTATTAAAAGGTATTAATCAGCGTAAAATACTCTCGGGCCAGTTGACGGACCTGTTACTTGCCCGCTCGGGCCAGTGCTGCATCTTCACTGAAGTTGATAATTTTCGCATTTGTAAGCCTTGCCTGTTTAAATATGCAAGCGCACATAGACGAGAAAGTGCCCGTGTCAGTTTGGTTCTCGCGCGGCACAGCAACACTAGCTTAAGCGCACCCACGCGTCTCACAGCACGCAAATATTCACACAAAATTGTGTCTTGTCGAGTATCATCGTAAACATAGTCCGTTATGTCTTTTAAATGAACGTTAACATGAAATATGCCAGTCACCACCAGTGTTTTTTTTTTCCACAAGTTTCATGGCCCACAGAATATCTTGTATGAATATGCAATATATCAAAAGAAAGAACAGATCCTCTGCTTTATTCTAGCTTCATGCATTATTTTTTTATCAGCACTTGAATGTGGGTACGTTTCGTGAAAGAAGCAACATTTTGAGAAAAAGGCTGAGAAAAATCACGTTTTTGTCAAAGACTAGCAGCTCACTAGGTTTGAACATGCACATGATGCTCAAAAAAGCTGTCTGGTATTTCTTGTTGTTTTGCTCACTAGCTCACTCACTAGGTGCAGCAACAGATCATAACAGGACATAACCAAAAACACTGAATTTAACAACCAATCCTCTTCCCCTAAGACATGGAATGTATTTACTTTACAAGTAATGTAGTGAAGTTAAAACAGAGCACTTAGACAATCTGAACCACTGTTATCACACTGAGCAGTCAAGTGTGTTCTCCATTGAACAAAGCTCAATCTTTGTTTGCTTCTGACTTGGTGCTTCAATGAGCGGTGATGGAAAATGATGACTAGAGAATGCGTGAGAGAAAAAAAGGCCCCTGGTGAGACGAAATTTGCATGACCAAAGTCATTATGTTTGAACAAGATAGTGACAAACAAGGGAATTCTCTGACAGGAAGAGGAAACATAGCATGAATTAAAGTACAATTAAAGTACATAGTTCGCAGTTGTTCAAGAACCAGCATGAATGCTGAACTAAAACCCCATTGTTAATAATTAAAAACCAGGGTGCCTTTGTGTCGTGTGAGATGGACATATCTGTCGATCTTGAGTAATAACTCGACTGCTGGTCATATCTTCATTTGTCTCACTTTGCTACAGCTCCTGTGGGCTTGTCTTTGTGTTTGCTTCAAAAGAAGACATTCTGCCTCGCTATCTCAACTCTAGACAACAACCTCTGGAGGCTTGGAAACTGAATAGCTATTTTTACAATATTTCGACTGACATCATTTACATCATCTACGGCTGTGCATATTAAAGAATTCCTGCCTGTCACGAGACATGTAAATTAAGATTTTGAGATTGTGTCCTATACATTTTTACCTTGGTTTCCTTTATTACTCCACTATATTAATATTCCAAACTCTTCCTGTGCCTAATTTGCCAGTGTACGCATAATTTGAAAGATTAATGAGAGGTTATATCAGCATGAGATTAAACAGACAAAGAAAAGAAAAGAAAAGAAAATGTCCTAAAACAAGCCCATAAACATCCACTATGGTCAATTAGTGTATGAATGTGTTCGTAGTGTATAATGGTCTGATTTAACCTCAGTAATGTGAACCCCTTGCATGACTGGCAGGCAAAATTGTTGCTAATTCTCTTAATTTTGCAATGAGTGACTTTGCATTGGAGCCCTCTCTTTATCACTTTTAATGCAAACGCTTTATCATTTCAAGCAATTACCACTCACAGCAAATGCTTTCACGTTGCCAGCCAGTGCAATGTGTAATCATTCCTGACCCACTCGGTGATCTGCTCCTATTAAGTATCTGAACTGCATAATGTGAGGCCCTGGCCGCTAAATAATTAATGAGAATAAATTGCACCAAATGCAACCTCCATTTATCTGAGCGCTAATAACTTAGATTTTAAAAATGTCACGGCTGGGCAGCGAGTGTGTATAAGTCCAAAGCAAACACAAGCACATACATACCACATATAGTATAGTTTCTATAGAGAGTGTGCAAAATGTGCAAATATGAATTCAACAGATAACACATGACAATGAAAATAAAACAATTTATTGCTGGATGTAGCCAAATTATACAATTTTTACATATGCATTTCATGTCAGTATTGTCATAGGAAAAATGACCTGGGAGTATTTATGCAGTTTCCATATATACATATAGGCAAAAGTATTGGGACACCCCTCCAAATCATTGAATTCAGGTGTTTCAATCACTTCCATGGCCAAAGGTGTATAAAATCAAGCACCTAGGCATACAGACTGCTTCTACAAACATTTGTGAAAGAATGGGTCGCTCTCAGGAGCTCAGTGAATTCAAGCGTGGTACCGTGATAGGTTGCCACCTGTGCAATAAGTCCATTCGTGAAATGTCATCACTAGTAAATATTCTAAGGTCAACTGTTAGTGGTATTATAACAAAGTGGAAGCAATTGGGAACAACAGCAACTCAGCCACGAAGTGGTGGTCCATGTAAAATCACAGAGCGGGATCAGCAGGATCAGTGCTCAAGTCGCCAACTTTCTGCAGAGTCAATAGCTACAGGCCTCCAAACTTTGTGTGGCCTTCAGATTATCTCAAGAACAGTGCGTTGAGAGCTTCATGGAATGGGTTTCCATGGCCGAGCAGCTGCATCAAAGCCTTACATCACCAAGTGCAATGCAAAGCGTCGGATGCAGTGGTGTAAAGCACGCCGCCACTGGACTCTAGAGCAGTGGAGATGTGTTCTCTGGAGTGACGAATCACGCTTCTCTGTCTGGCAATCCGATGGACGGGTCTGGGTTTGGCGGTTGCCAGGAGAACGGTACTTGCCTGACTGCATTGTGCCAAGTGTAAAGTTTGCTGGAGGGGGGATTATGGTGTGGGGTTGTTTTTCAGGGATTGGGTTTAGCCCCTTAGTTCTGGTGAAAGGAACTCTTAATGCTTCAGCATACCAAGACATTTTGGACAATTTCATGCTCCCAACTTTGTGGGAACAGTTTAGAGATGGCCCCTTCCTGTTCCAGTGCCCAGAGCAAGGTCCATAAAGACATGGATGAGCGAGTTTGGTGTGGAGGAACTTGACTGGCCTGCACAGAGTCCTGACCTCAACCTGATACCTTTGGGATGAATTAGAGCGGAGACTGTGCCAGGCCTTCTCGTCCAACATCAGTGCCTGACCTTACAAATGCGCTTCTAGAAGAACGGTCGAAAAATCCCCAATTCCTAAACCTTGTGGAAAGCCTTCCCAGAAGAGTTTAAGCTGTTATAGCTGTAAAGGGTGGACCAAATTAAACCCTACGGATTAATGGGATGTCATTAAAGTTCATGTGCATGTAAAGGCAGACGTCCCAAAACTTTTGGCAATATAAATCCTGCATAATATCATAAAAATGGTGATATTTGTTTATAAAAATTTCAGGATTTTTTTTTATTATTTGACAACGGTTACTGCTGAACCTTTTTATTATTTGACAAAAGTTATTGGTGAACCAAATTTTACTAACAAAAGTACCAGAGCAATTTAATTGCTTAAAATAATTGAATTGCTTTTAAATGATTTATTATTTGACATTATAATGTATTGCAATAATAAAATAATTTTTGCAGATTTAAATCTATAAAATCGTGCCACTGTGTTTTGTAAGTATCTGTTGTTGTTGTTGGTTTTTTTTGTGTTAATTTTACAAGAAAAAAATTGCTATTTGTGTCATGGGAGACACACCATTTCCTAACAATGAGCCAAAAACCTTTTCATTCCCTCTCATTCATATGGTCTTTCTCTGCATCATTAACATTGCTCTCTGTTGGATAACGCAGTGCAATTGCTAAATCAGGACTGTACGGGCAGTAAAAGACCATTATTCACACTACATCACAGGCCATAGGAACAGGCAGAGCAGCCTGGCTACCCACACTATATAAGTTTCCATATGAGTCATATCCAAACTAAACTTCTCCGAACCTCAGCCAAAAAGGTCCCATGAGTTAGGAAAGGAGGTGGAGACAAAAAGAGGTAAGGCAACATAAACTCATTCACTCCTTCCTCAGAAGATGGGGGTTGTTTGGGCATTGAGGACTTATTCTGTCATCTTCAAACATTTTCAACAAGCCAAGAAGATGTTATCTTTTTTAAGCCTTGTTATAAGATGAAGAAGAAGATAAGAAAAGCTGCTTCATAATACAGGTTTTCACACACTTTACATGCAGCATAGAAGACAATCAGCTACTTAGCTATGCTTGTACAAGTTTAAAAGTTTTAAAATACCAGGAAATTATGTATCTCACTGGTACAGTAGGTTGAGGTCACAAACGTTTTCATGGTAGGGCCCACCTAGAGAGGTATAATCAATCTTGAGACCCACCAAAAAAAAGAGCCATTACCATATCTGATTTTCAGTTCTGGAGGCTTCCTCAGCACTTATATACAAACAGTAACAATGGTGTCGTTGTTTACAGGCAAAGAAGAATAGGCTGGCAATATGTAAATTTGTAACAAATCTTAGTTCATGCAGGAAGTAAGACTGGAATTACTTGTTTCAGGCAGCTCAGAATCGATCCATTTATCCTGCACTTTGATCTTTGGAACTTTGCAGACCTTTTACATTCACAAACAGCTATTACACACTATATGAATGGTAATATTCAAACTTTAATAGTAAAATTAGAGAGAAAAAAATACTTTTATTTTTTGTCATGAGATATGTAAAAACAAGCTGGTGTATACACTATATTGCCAAAAGTTTTGGGACGCCTGCCTTTACATGCACATGAACTTTAATGACATCCCATTCTTAATCCGTAGGGTTTAATATGGAGTTGACCCACCCTTTTCAGCTATATCAGCTTCAACTCTTCTGGGAAGGCTTTCCACAAGGTTTAGGTGTGTGTTTTGGGGAATTTTTGACCATTCTTCTGTTGGACGAGAAGGCCTGGCTCGCAGTCTCCGCTCTAATTCATCCCAAAGGTGTTCTATCGGGTTGAGGTCAGGACTCTGTGCAGGCCAGTCAAGTTCCTCCACACCAAACTCGCTCATCCATGTCTTTATGGACCTTGCTTTTTGCACTGGTGCACAGTCATGTTGGAACAGGAAGGGGCCATCCCCAAATTGTTCCCACAAAGTTGGGAGCATGAAATTGTCCAAAATGTCTTTTGGAACTAAGGAGCCAAACCCAACCCTCTGAAAAACAACCCCATACCATAATCCCCCTCCACCAAACTTAACACTTGGCACAATGCAGTCAGGCAAATACCGTTCTCCTGGCAACTGCCAAACCCAGACTCGTCTATCGGATTTGTCACTCCAGAGAACACGTCTCCACTGCTCTAGAGTCCAGTGGCGTTGTGCTTTACACCACTGCATCCAACGCTTTGCATTGCACTTGGTGATGTAAGGCTTGGATGCAGCTGCTCAGAAATGGAAACCCATTCCATGAAGCTCTCTACACACTGTTCTTGAGCTAATCTGAAGGCCACACGAAGTTTGGAGGTCTGTAGCTGTTGACTTAGCAGAAAGTTGGCGACTTCTGCACACTGAAAAGGCGACGACTTCTGCGCTTCAGCATGCGCTGACCCCGATCTGTGATTTTACGTGGAATAAACATGCCACCATTCTTAAACTTTGTGCAATACACTTTTTGCCACAGATACATTCATCTGATGTTTTATACTGTATACATTGTATATGATATTTTATTTCCATTTAATATTCTTGATGGCATTAGAACTAACAGACATGAATCCACAAAACAACCATTTTGACTTAAAGCACCATGTTGCACCATGTTTAATGCACTATGTTGAAAATTTTCAGATGGCCTTCACCTGTTTCTTCTTTCTCTTCAATAATTTGTATCTATTTTCTTTGATGATACAGTCTTAACTTTTCCCTGACCGAGACTCTCTGCAAGCTATCAGGAATATGATAAGCAATGTGATGTGATTTTGCCCGATGCTGACCATATTATTCTTCGACCAGCTCTGACCTTTGATGGGAATGGATCTTATCATCTCCAGGCGCCACCTCTCTTGGGAGCCTTTAGGATTTCACAGGCATACCAATCATCTGCTGTCCAAGGGAGAAATGCTTTAGGAGAGAGTTATGCTTACAATATTGGTGGTGAGTTATAGCTCTACTTTTGTATTTCAGCTCTGAGTAACATATCTTTTATATCACAGCTTTATGCTTGCTTGCTTTTTCCCCTCGCTGGTTGGAGAGTCACTGTTTATAGTTTGGAGCCCACTTTTATCCTGTTCAAATAACAAAGTAAACATTTATTTGAAGATGATGGGTACATTTGTCCTCTACTTGACTGCCTGTTGATTACCACAGACAATAATTGTCTGCCAGATAAAAAAAAAAACAGTTTACAGTAATGCACTTGCAATAACAGTATTTGCATCACAATATGCATGCAGATCACATGACAGTGAACAAATATTAGAATTTGCATGTATTTCTTTCTTTTAGTTTCTCCCTCTCATTGTTCTTGTTATGCTCTGAAATATCTGCCCTTAAGCATCGTTTCGAGCCACAGCGTTATTGCTCTCCAAGCGGAGAGGGGCCTTTATGGGGTTGGTTTGAAATGGTAGGGTCATTTTAAGCTCTGTTGAGGTCTGCAGGCCCCTGAATATTTTGCGTGAGGATTTGCAGGAGCTGTTGGCATAGAAGATGGCTGTCTGAAATACCAGTACCTACAAGAGCAATGTGTTATGCCAACCTGCCAGCTGGCATGCCTACTGTAGTAGTAACTATAGTCAAGTCATCTTTATTTATATAATATGGAAGCTTGTTTCCACCACAAAATAAAAAATAAAAAAGGTAATTGCGACTTTTTATCGCCCAACTCTGACTTTTTTCTTGCAATTGCAAGTTTATATCTAGCAATTGCGAGATAAAAAGTCGCAATTATCTTTTTTATTTTAAATGTTTTATTCTGTGGTGGAAATAAGCTTCCAAAATATAGCGCTTTTTTACAATACAGATTGTTTCAAAGCAGTTTTACAGTGATAAAAGGAATATAATGCAACAAAGTTTGTTTTCGGCTATACAGCAGCTCTAGAAGGAAATAGTACCATTGTCCAGCTTAAGTAAGTTTAGTGTTGATTCATTAATTAGTTATTAATTTAGTTAGGCCTAATTTATCTACAGCCGCTTTGGAGAAAACAGTGATGTCATCTTCCAGCTCAGTTGAGTTCTCATACAATGCTGTCAATGCAGTCAGATCAATAATATTGTTGAATATTAAGTGTCCCCAACTAAGCAAGCCAGAGGCGACAGGACAGTGGCAAGGAACCCAAACTGGTGACAGAATGGAGAAAAAACCTTGGGAGAAACCAGGCTCAACAGAGGCCCACTAGTAAAAGGTTCACTATGGTTGAAAAAGGATTGAATATGAATATTAGCTTTCTGGAACAATGTAATTGCATTTGATGTCAAAGAAAGCCCATATTTTAATTTACAGGCTTATAGAGTTACTGATCACAGTCGTACAATTCAGTACAAAAGCACTCTTCCATGTGTGATTTTTCTTAATTAAAATCCCCATGAAATCAAAATTTATTTGAGTTTTTATTATGAATGATTTATTCATGCACATTATGATTTTTTTTTTTTTTTTTTATTCATGTGCCATCATAATCTTTAATCAAAATAACTTCCTTTCCCTTGGAATGACATCTCTTTTCAGGCCCTGTTTACACCTAGTATTAAGATGCGTTTTGGTCGATTTGATCACAAGTGGATGACGCTAAATACAGGTGTAAAATGTTTTGAGCTTCCAGAGGTATTCAAAAGCATTTGACCGGATTGCTTTCATAGTGTAGACGCTCATGTGGTTGAATGTGTTCGAACAGCAGCAAAAGACATGCCTTCTCTCCGCTTACTGACCTAATGTGTTAACATAGGAATCGCGCTAGCCAGACGGGATTTAAACTTTGTCGGCTGTAGACCCAAGTTTGGTTTGAAGACGAAAAACGTACCAAGCACAATGTTCTCTCACCATTCCCGATTTCTAACATGCGACTCTCAGAGCAGAAATTAAAGCTGCTGCTCTCTGTATGTTTTTCCATCATCTCCGTTTATCATATGTAAATTGCATAAGCTTATTTTGTCCACTAGATCAAAAGATCTGAAAAAAACATACATTTGCCTGCCCATAGACCTTCACCTCAAAGAAATCAGGACATAAGTGGTTGAAAGTGTACAAAAGAGATTAAAACACGAGGTGTAAACGGGTATGTGTCTCCCTCGTCTACTTGTGATCCAATCGACCAAAACGCATCTTAATACCAGGTGTAAACAGGGCCTCTGATGACGTGTTTACTGGTGCAAGGGCGGGCAATAGCAAACCACAACGATCCAGTCAATTCCCAAAGGACAAAATCATATACTACATTTTTTTTTGTTCGAGAAGCTGTTTCACTTGGACATACACTATATGGTCCACCTTTTGCAGCTTTAACAGCTTCAACTCTTCTGGGAAGGCTTTCCACAAGGTTTAGGAGTGTGTTTATGGGAATTTTTGACCATTCTTCTAGAAGCGCATTTGTGAGGTCAGGCACTGATGTTGGATGAGAAGGCCTGGCTCGCAGTCTCCACTCTAATTCATCCCAAAGGTGTTCTATTGGGTTGAGGTCAGGACTCTGTGCAGGCCAGTCAAGTTCCTCCACACCAAACTTGCTCATCCATGTCTTTATGGACCTTGCTTTGTGCACTGGTGCGCAGTCATGTTGGAACAGGAAGGGGCCATCCCCAAATTGTTCCCACAAAGTTGGGAGCATGAAATTGTTCAAAATGTCTTGTTATGCTGAAGCATTAAGAGTTCCTTTCACTGGAACTAAAGGGCCAAGCCCAACCCCTGAAAAACAACCCCACACCATAATCCCCCTCAACCAAACTTTACACATGGCACAATGCAGTCAGGCAAGTACCGTTCTCCTGGCAACCGCCAAACCCACACTCATCCATCGGATTGCCAGACAGAGAAGTGTGATTCGTCACTCCAGAGAACACTGAGCTCCTGAGAGCGACCCATTCTTTCACAAATGTTTGTAGAAGCAGTCTGCATGCCTAGGTGCTTGATTTTATACACCTGTGGCCATGGAAGTGATTGGAACACCTGAATTCAATGATTTGGAGAGGTGTCCTAATACTTTTGGCAATATAGTGTTTGTCACAATAGGGATGAGAAGATCATCACAACTTCCATTTCATGCTGAGGATGTAAAAAACAGAATTGTCATTTTTTTTAAAAAGCCTGTACTGGACTGTGAAAGTCAATTAGTGTTACACTGACTGGTGATACTTCAGGTTAGAATTGTATTTGCACTGTGGAGTTGCTTGAATTTTTCAAATTTTTTCACTTCACTTATTGTTTTTTTTTCTTCCACCATCTATTTCAATATCCTGGAGAATGTCATTATTCCATAAAAGAGCTGATGGAAGGCAGAGAAATGACCCACCTCAGGCAGAGTCTTTTCTTTCTCACTCTCTGCTAAACATGATGCATAAGTCCACGGTGTAGGAAAAAAAAATCATCCCCATTCCCCTCCCCAAAACAGCATTAAGTGAATGAGATGTCTGTTGGCTTTCAGATAGAAATTGGCAGGGCTTCTGGCATATATTTCATCAGTGGTCCAGCCTCGCCTCCATCCCAGGGAATTAATGGCAAGGATTTTCATGAATGTGAAAGCAGCACAGCTTGGCAACCCCGCACAATAACTGAAGATGCGTGAGCACGCTTTGTGAGTATGTAGATGCTACTGCTTAGCAGGGTCTGTAATTTTTGTATAAATGTGTGTGTGTGTGTGTGTGTGTGTGTGTGGTCCTGGTAAACCCTGTGTTATGGGGACAAAATGTCCCTACAAGGATTGCAATATCCGAAATCCAAATTTTTTTGATGCCCATGAGGAAAACATCTTATAAATCATAAGTGATGTTTTTTGAACATTTACAGTTACAATATACAATAGAACATACAGTTTGTACAGTATAAAAAGCATTATGTATAAAAATGTGTGTGTGTGTGGGAGAAATTGAAGGCAATGGTGTGATGTATTCCCATTATTTAGAAATGTAACCATATTCTGACATGTTAACCTGATTGCCAAAACCTGATTAAGCCAATATGATAATCTAGCAATCCAATAAGACAGCTAGCACTGGGCATATTAATCAGAATTTTTGTCAAGTATGACATTTTAGATTATTAATTAGTTATTTATAGCTGCACATTTTCAAATGTAAGTATTAATGAAACACAAGAAATGTTAGGCTATCAAGCAAACACATATTCAGATTTTTAATAAACAAAAAGAAATTAACATAAATAAATATACAAATGGGAGAATGCACAGTCTTGACCTACATTTTTGCAATGGGTTGTGCTTTTTTGTGCTGTTGTCACAATTTGATTAAATTATTGTGCCGGATTATTACAGGCCTAAACTGAAATAAATGGCAAGCATAAGTACAAGAGAAAAGAATATGCAAAATGCTGATTGCAGACCAATTTTCCAACAGCTGTGAAGCATTTACTTTTTTTTTTTTTTTTAACAAAGGACTTGTTAGAATATGAACTTTATTTGGAAAATAATGTACATGCAAATATGGTCACTGTCAGAATTAATGCTAAAGAAACAAGCTGAACAGTAAGTAGGCCCTATGTGGTAAAGACGTTTTTTTGGAATTAAATTAAGAAATAACATTTGTTTCTTTGACAGCCAGGTCAAAGCTCCAAGCCTCAAAGTATCTGTCCGCGAGTGTTAGCCAATCAGAAAACTCGAAAGCGGATCTAAGCCAATAGACCTTTCACACATAAGCCGGAAATACATAATCGTTGCGGAACCGGAGTTCCTGTCAAGCGTCAACACATCAGAAAAACATACCCGGGCAAAAGAAAATGGATCAGAGAGTCTACACAACTTCGCTAACGGATTTGCCAAATATTACATTTGATGGAAATGAACAATTAGGCCTATTTACATAAATCTCAGATTACGATGCTATAAATAATCAGCGTTACATGACATGTCTTCCTTGAACAAGATGATATCTTGTTTGTCCGGACTTTGGCTACAGTTCAAAACGCAGTGTGCACAATTCTATTTTTATAATATACAACATAATACTTTTTTATAAAATTATATATATATATCTATATATATATATATATATATATATATATATATATATATATATATATATATCTTTTTTTTTTTTTTTTTAAGAATCTATAATAATAATATATGTTTACACATTTTTTTTAGAGGCATAGCACTGAATATGAATAAATGCTAAATATTAATAGACATGATACAAAATATAATAAAAAAATATATATTTTTAAATAGCTTCATTATTAAATTAAATATCATACATTTTGAAAATAAAAAAATATAAACCAGGCTCAAACATCCATTTAAGCATGCGTGTTTATTTTAGTAGTTCCGTCAATGAAACAATACTACAGCCTGTAAAACATTTAAATAGATATCAGTAAATAATGGTAATATAAATAATATATATATATATATATATATATATTAGTTTTATATTTCCCCACAGAGGTGCGTCATATGCCGCTTTGCGCTGACAGGGATGTAGGACACGAGCAGGAAAGTTTGGTCGTTCATCCCGCCGGATAGCCTGAATCCGTTTCCGTCAAACTTCACCATCAACAGGGAAGGAATGAAACGACAGATATGGCTGCTTTTGGGAATAACAAGAACATCCCGGTAAGCTACAATAACTCTTGCTCGTTGCTTGCGCCATTTGTTTACCTGTTGCCCTGACCGTGACCGGTGAGGAAGAAGATTACCACGACGATTGCGTATTTCCGGTCACAAATACGGAAGTTGTGTGAAAGGTCTATGGCGTGAGTCTTGGGAAGAGCTACTGTAGATCTGAACAGAACAGTCCAGGTAGACGAGAGGGAAACCTGTTTGGAAACGATTTAATGGCGCAGAAATCGTCTACAGCAGCTGTAAGTGCAGACCAATAAGTCCTGATGGCAAGCTGTCAGTCTGGGACTGAGAACAGTCCCAAACTGACCATATAAACCGTCTTTTGAAGGAGTAACTGAATGTCAATCCCAATAGTGACAGATAACGACATTGAATATTAAGGTTTTATTGTATCTATAAAGGGTTTATTCTACTTTTAAACCGTTTAGGACACGTTGCTTTCGTCGCTAACACAAGGTAGGTAACACAAACAAGGTAATACCTAGCATTATTACAATTTATGGATAAAACGGCTTGTATGTTTTTTTTTTTTTTAATTTTATCAGTAGCCTTTTTAACTGTATTTTAGTATTTTGATTAGCCTGTATACATTTTATAGCTCGTATAACTTCCCAAAATGTTGGAAATCTAGAAAAACAAAAGTCCTTGTCTGGGCTACTGTTGTTTATCATTTGACCTTTCTAAATTGTATGTTTTTTTCTTATTATTCTTTTAACTTTTATCCTAGAATGAGCTGAGGGGACACGATATTTTAAAGGACTTTTACAGAGGCCATGTGGCTGATTTTTCAATGGTATTTCTCTGCCATCTAGTGGTCATATTTCCTATATCTGATTTCAGTTTTTTTCTCTGTGTAGTTTTGTGGGTCAGGTTTTGGGAATGTCCCAACAAGAATAATAAGACCTTAATTAACCTCTTTGTGGATAATGGTACCCACAGGGAAATCGTCTTATATGTACTAAATAAGAGATAGAAAATATTATTTGCTCAGTATAAAAATAGTAGAAGTCAATAGGAAGTCCCGACCATGAGAGAAGAACAAATGTGTATGTGTTGTCTTGTGAAAAAGTAAGACAATAGCCACAATCTCGCTTCATTACCTCTCAATCAACAATCATAACTGATTGTGTTGTTCATTGAAGAATAACGCGAGGTGACATGATTGCTTGTGACACTTGGTGTTGGCGTGCCAATTTGTGACACTTATAGCTCAATTTCATTCATTTTCATCGTCATCATCATATTTGACAGTCCTCTGTCTATCTACTACATTTGAGATACCACAGACTGCTTTTCTTTGTCACTCTTTGTCTGCCCTCAGCCATGAAAGCCAAACTGTGTCTATCCTCACTGGAGCTCACATTTACATATTTATTTTCTAGACCGACTCCATCATGCTAAGGAGATTTAATAGACTTTGAGGCTTAGCTGGAAAGATGTTGCACTCAGGAGATCATTAGGAGCATGGCAGATGTCTTGCCACATGTTAATGCCTCATGCTGCTTTAGTATGTAAGATGGCCAAAAACTGTCACTTTTTGTTGTCATGTGCTTTTATAGTGATTTGTTTTTGCTACTTTAGAATATAGCAGCACTGCATTTGAATATACAGTATGTTAGTGTCTCAGTCGTATAAATGCAGGTCATTGATTTTAGCAGTGCTCTGAAAATGCTCGAATTATGGCAAGTCTGTAGGTGGCGGCACTGTTTTATGCAGGAGTCTAAACAAATGCTTTCTTTTTTCTCTGGAATGCAAAGAGAAGTTTGCTCGTAATTCCAGACTTATAGTTACAATACACCTATTATTTTTATTTTTATTTTTTTTACTTTGAAGCCTTTAAATCTATCTGTATTACATATTACATCTGCATTTACTCACCCTTATGGTGTCTCAAACACATGATTTTCTTTCTTCTGTGGAGCACAAAAGGAGATGTTTTGTGGAATGTCCAGGCTTCTCTTTTTTTTTTTTTTTTTTTTTTTTTTTTAAACATACAATGAAAGTATCTCCAAAAAGGTAAAATACTGCAAAAGTAGTCCATAAGACCCATGAGCTGTATGTTAAATTTCACTTTTATTCGTTTATAATCTTTCACAGCAGCTCTCAAATCTTATTTGCACAAAACTTTCCACCTCAAGGCACGTCACACACATTAAAATGGGATAATTTTGTGTTAAATTGTCATTAATTATAACACCATTTGATTTCACATAGATTTCCAAAGATCTCCTTCTGTGGTCAATGAAAAATTAAATCATATCAGTTGGACTGACATCAGGTTGAGTAAATCATAAATACACACATTTATGAAGGCAAATTGTTCCTTTAACTCACACTTAAATTCAAAGTGATTCTGCCTGCATCCTCGTGGTGTCAGATTGCAGTCATCCAAATGATGAAAAAGTATTGCTGTAAACAATGTATTTTGCGACACCATGAAATACATTATACATTATATACACTTTCGCGCCGATTGCCAACAAAACACAGATATTTGCAGTTTGCTCTTGCTCTGGTTGATGTGCACACG
Source organism: Rhinogobio ventralis (assembly GCA_039654625.1). Lineage (NCBI taxonomy): Eukaryota > Metazoa > Chordata > Actinopteri > Cypriniformes > Gobionidae > Rhinogobio > Rhinogobio ventralis. The sequence continues at coordinate 32,608,727 of CM077205.1, read as the reverse complement.
CTCATCTGGGAGAAGTGCCCATACAAGCAATTCCGCACTTTATGAAGTCATACAGGGCCATTTTCCAAAAAAAAAAAAAAACTTCCCGAAACGTATTTGAATCCTGAAGGAGTGTATTTGGCACAGAAATACTCAGTCAACACGCTCTACAAATTTTGGCCATGTTTAGAATGAGGATCCAACTCTTTAACAGTGTAAATAAGTCAGAATGCATGAAACAGCATTAGAATTTTTACCCCAATGGTTGGGTTTGTTCATATTTGACCCAAACATGTGTTGAAACAACCCAGCATTTTTTAAAGTGTATGAATTTCTTTCAAGAAATTAAATAAAAAGGACATTTTTGTGATTTTGATAATGCGAAAGATGTGATGATCATGTTTTCGTGTAACTCATATGTTTCTTGTAGACATTTAGATTGATGGGTGTGGAAGTCAGGAGGACTACGTTTGCTACATCACACTGCGGTGCTTCACCAGGATATTTCATTAAAAGAGAATGGTATTTATAGGTTATCTGTCTGAATAATTGATCTGAAAGTTGAAAAGGCTCAGGCCGAGAGCTAGCTAGGACCGCGCAAAGCCTGTGAACAGCAGGCCTGTAGACAAAGTTATTAGAGCAGAAGCTGTCCTCAAAGGGTAAGCAGAAAGCAACGTATTTTATAGTAGAGATGTTTGTGTCTCATTAATTTCATCCTCTGATTACTTTCAGTGAATGCGTATTTAAGACTTTTTAGTGCTTTAAGTTTGTCCCATGCAGATTTCTAAGATGATATTGGTTATTTTTGTTGAAGGCGGTTGAAGTCTGTACGCTCGGTCTGATTTCACCATGCATAATTCAGAATGAAAAAGATTTGTTTCCTTGATTCCCATCTCAAGATTCAATATATAGATCATAGTAACACTTTATTTCGAAGGTCCACATTAGACATTGTAACTATAAGTAACTTTGCCACCACGTCAACTATGGCTGGCCACACACTTGAAGATTTTAAGCCGATTTGCGATCGGGGGCGTGGCCCGATTCAAGGCTTGTCGCATACGACTTTTTGTCCAAAAAATCCTCAATTGTATGGTGTCATTAATAATATTTCACTGCTCCACGATCCCAAATCGTATATATCAAAACCTGCATGGTATAAAGCGCATGGCACAGGTGCACTTAGGGCGTGTCCGAATCCACTTTTGCTAGTTTAACGACGGAAAAAATGGTCGGTGCGCCAGGTGCATGGTCCAAAAGGGTTGTACCTAGTCTCTTAATGAGTCATGGGTGTGTTTTGTGTGTAACTTGCAATAAACCAATCAGAGTGTCATCTCCCATTCCCTTTAAAAGCCAGTGGCGCTTGCATCATGGCGGATTCGCTATTTATACATGGCGGAATTTGTGAGCGGAAAGACTGAACGCTTCTCCAGAGAGGAATCCTTTATTGTTAATATTTAAAAATGTTTGTGTGCTGCTGCGCGTCCCTGTGTGTAATAAGTGCAGTGTACACGCGTTGTGCACACGCACAAGTACCGGTACTTCGGTACAAAGTCGGTACTGAAATTTTAAAAATGTGACGATACCAGCATTTCTGTAGTACCGAGTATATTCGGTAGGCTACTCACTAATAGGCAGCTGCTTTCGGTCGCTTCTGTGTTTATCTAAGCGCAGGGCCCAGACTGTAGCCGAATATATACTAGTGTCTGTGAACATTAAACTGCAAAATACTATTTAAATCCTGCATGTTCTGCGTCTCTGTACGAATGAATGGCGCAGACACGCGGTTTCATTTGCAGTGCGCGTGCACACACACACGCTGTCTTTTTAGCCTCTGCCATGTCACTATATCAGATCTGGACATGAACGCATGAACTTTATCTCCGTCTTCATCATGAGCATTTACCGTTTCATTTGAGAAAACTATCATCATATCATGAACACAGAAACTCAAAGGTCTTCACGGCAACCCGTCAAAATAAAAGTTTGGTTTAACTTGAAGAAATTGACAGAAATATATTCCACTACTGTTGTACAGTAGATTTAGCTACGTCTCAATCTACTACTACTACTACTACTACTACTACTAATAATAATAATAATAATAATAATAATAATTATTATTATTATTATTATTATTATTAGGTGTGCCTAGAGGGTTGCTTATTTTTCACTTGATCTTTTTTTATAAACAATGTTTAAACAGCATGTAGCCTTTAAATGTTTATATGTATTATTTACTTATAATGATTATCATTATAAATAATAAACTCATTGAATTTAATATTTTTTTCAAATAGTTAAATTAAATAAAAAAACATTTTGCTGTGGTACTGAAATTGGTACCGAGAACCGTACAATTTTTATGGTATTGGTACCAACTACTGGAATTTTGGTATCGTGAAATCCCTACATATTACTAACTCGCCCTTTAAATAACACAAAAAATACTACGCTATTGACTTTAGACCAGGTTTTTGTTGGTCAATGGCGCATTCGTTTTCAGTTGCCTCAAAATAGCAACTTTGCTGTGAGTACAGGGAGTGCAGAATTATTAGGCAAGTTGTATTTTTGAGGATTAATTTTATTATTGAACAACAACCATGTTCTCAATGAACACAAACTCATTAATATCAAAGCTGAATATTTTTGTATCAATATTTTAAGTAGTTTTTAGTTTTAGCTATTTTAGGGGGATATCTGTGTGTGCAGGTGACTATTACTGTGCATAATTATTAGGCAACTTAACAAAAAACAAATTTATACCCATTTCAATTATTTATTTTTACCAGTGAAACCAATATAACATCTCAACATTCACAAATATACATTTCTGACATTCAAAAACCAAACAAAAACAAATCAGTGACCAATATAGCCACCTTTCTTTGCAAGGACACTCAAAAGCCTGCCATCCATGGATTCTGTCAGTGTTTTGATCTGTTCACCATCAACATTGCGTGCAGCAGCAACCACAGCCTCCCAGACACTGTTCAGAGAGGTGTACTGTTTTCCCTCCTTGTAAATCGCACATTTGATGATGGACCACAGGTTCTCAATGGGGTTCAGATCAGGTGAACAAGGAGGCCATATCATTAGATTTTCTTCTTTTATACCCTTTCTTGCCAGCCACGCTGTGGAGTACTTGTACGCGTGTGATGGAGCATTGTCCTGCATGAAAATCATGTTTTTCTTGAAGGATGCAGACTTCTTCCTGTACCACTGCCTGAAGAAGGTGTCTTCCAGAAACTGGCAGTAGGACTGGGAGTTGAGCTTGACTCCATCCTCAACCCGAAAAGGCCCCACAAGCTCATCTTTGATGATACCAGCCCAAACCAGTACTCCACCTCCACCTTGCTGGCGTCTGAGTCGGACTGGAGCTCTCTGCCCTTTACCAATCCAGCCACGGGCCCATCCATCTGGCCCATCAAGACTCACTCTCATTTCATCAGTCCATAAAACCTTAGAAAAATCAGTCTTGAGATATTTCTTGGCCCAGTCTTGACGTTTCAGCTTGTGTGTCTTGTTCAGTGGTGGTCGACTTTCTGCCTTTCTTACCTTGGCCATGTCTCTGAGTATTGCACACCTTGTGCTTTTGGGCACTCCAGTGATGTTGCAGCTCTGAAATATGGCCAAACTGGTGGCAAGTGGCATCTTGGCAGCTGCACGCTTGACTTTTCTCAGTTCACGGGCAGTTATTTTGCGCCTTGGTTTTTCCACACGCTTCTTGCGACCCTGTTGACTATTTTGAATGAAACGCTTGATTGTTCGATGATCACGCTTCAGAAGCTTGGCTATTTTAAGACTGCTGCATCCCTCTGCAATATATCTCACTATTTTTGACTTTTCTGAGCCTGTCAAGTCCTTCTTTTGACCCATTTTGCCAAAGGAAAGGAAGTTGCCTAATAATTATGCACACCTGATATAGGGTGTTGATGTCATTAGACCACACCCCTTCTCATTACAGAGATGCACATCACCTAATATGCTTAATTGGTAGTAGGCTTTCCAGCCTATACAGCTTGGAGTAAGACAACATGCATAACGAGGATGATGTGGTCAAAATACTCATTTGCCTAATAATTCTGCACTCCCTGTATATTGGGGCCTTAACACCTAACCTTAACCTAAAAGTCTACTAACAGTCTACTACAGTCTACTAATACTCTGAGTTGCAAATTTACTTGTAATTAGTGGAATGTCTAAAGTAGACGATCGAAATAAAGGGTTACCTTCTGTAAGTCCTTTATTACAAAATAGAAGTAGTGCAGCGAAATTGTGTTATTTAATTGTCAGCAAACATTCTCTAAAAGCTGTGAAACGCTTTCATGGTTTTGCCATGATATTTTTTTAAACATATTATATTGCCATCAAACTTTGATGCAGATGGTAATCAAGCTTGTGAAATTGGTCTCCACTGCATTTGACTGTGATAAGCACCACGCAATTGAAATATCATGAAATGTCACATAAATATTCAGCCTGCTCCTCTGCTGAGCTATGCCTGAGCTGGACAACAACAGCTGTGCTCTTACAACTTCATTCGAATCCAACCACATCACCATAATTATGTAAATATGGTAATTGGGCATCTGTTGCCTGAAGTCATCTCTCGCTCTGACAGCTTTTCACATGTCCTTTCTCTATCTCTGTTGTATCTCTCTTGGGTCTGCGATCTGCCCGATGAACTCAACATATGGCTCTTAGATGAAAGAACACGGATATGTTTCATAAATGATCATGATTCATATATGAAGGTGTTGCTTGAAGTGATTGTGAATAATCTGATTCGTGATCTGGTTCATTTAGAGGTGAAGTGTATGTTTGTGCCATATTTGGACTGCATGAGTACTATTATATTGCTGCTTTTAAAGCTGGGATAATTAGCTAGCTGAATTACTTCTGTACCGCTTATGTTGTAAGGGGAGGCAGGAAGGTTGATATCAGGTGAGCTTTCGAGGGGAATATCCTCCTGTGGCACTTTGCAATAAATCTTTAAATCCCTTTTAAGCTAGTCCGAGTCCCATCTCTCTCTTTGTAAAGCTTCTCATCTCTCTCTTATGGGAGAGCCATCAGCCTCCAGGCAAACTGTCTGTCTGATCTCCCTATTTGTTGGTCTAGTAGTGCAACTGAAGTCAGTGAAATCTCAATGCCAGCTCAACATCGTTATGTCTGTCAGCCATTGGCGATGGACGATGGCATCGTCTATCGGGCCAACCCTATATATTATATTATCAAATTACAGTTTTTCACAGTACACTAAACCCCATTCCCAGTAGTGAGCATGAAGTGGAGCTACAGTATCAAGTCCATGCTCACACTCCCGCAGAATCAGTTAGTACAGTTTACTGCAGAACAACTCATGCTGGTGTGAAATAAACAGTTAGGGAAATGTATAAATTAAAGTTAAAGCTCCGATCTCTTCCCGAAGATCCTGAAAAAAGCCCGTTGGTGCCTCAGTGACTACTTCACTCAGAGAAGCTGTCAATCATGACGTCACACCCCTGTTTTTATAGCATCAACCAACTACAACCAAACTTATTAAAAAACAACAACACTCGAACTTACATCAACGTGATTAAAAACTACCTAAAATGACAGAAAGCATCTTTGGAAAAAGAATTATTTAAATGTAATTGAATTGTTTAGTTTGTCTCATGTCCCATTAGATTACATGGAGAGGGCAGGGTTTATGACCTATACTGCATCCAGCTACCTGGGGGTGATCGAAAATGTTTTGGCTTCATTTTTCAGGACTTAAACCCTTGGACGAATAAATCACTCTTTCTGCAAAACCTTAAAGGGATAGTTCACCCAAAAATGAAAAATTCCGTCATTAATTACTCACCTTCATGTCGATCCAAACCCGTAAGACCTTCGTTCATCTTCGGAACACAAATTAAGATATTTTTGATAAAATCTGAGAGCTCTCTGACCTCTCTATAAACAGTAATTTGATTAACACTTTACTTTCAAGGCCCAGAAACATAGTAAAAACATCATTAAAATCATCCATGTGACTCCAGTTGAGAATACTTTTTGTGCGCAAAAACAAACAAAAATAATGACTTCATTCAACAATTTTGTTCTAGCCTGTGTCAGTCTCCTACGCAGTTTACATTGTAAATAGTGCAGTGCTTTCGAGTTCTACGGCAGCCGATGCTGAACATCATTCTCTCTCTCTAAAACACACTTTGCACTGTGATGCACTTGTTGCAAAACAGTAAACACAAGAGGCAAAAGTTAAACACAACTACAACACTGTTGTCATTGCTTACACACACTGGCTCAAAATTGTTCACACTTGCTTCTAATGATGTGATCAAACCAACTGTACAAATTACAGTATAAACCAGCTCAGAGTGCACAGGTGCACTGAATGTTGACATGAACAATAGAAGGAAACAATCTGAGAGGGAGAGGAGGATGAGTATGAGGTGGTGGACAAGTAAGAGCAAGGTGTGGAGTGTTGTCAAGGCTGGATCCGGCATACAAGGTTTTTTTTTTCTTTGCCTGGCAAGAGACAACATTGCCTGTGATGTGGACAAAGTCATCAGGCTGGACCCAACACAAAGACGTGATGAGGCAGAATAAATCTCTCCTTGACCTTGAATTTGTAGTTGCACAACATTTTTTGAGTGTACTGTGACGTTTTTCTTTTAGAGTTTTCCTTGACCTTTTGGGCTTTTGCATTTGGGCTACTGTATTTTTACAGTATGTACTGAATATACAGACATTCAATGCTATACAATATTCAATGCAATACTGTACTTGGAGTATACATACAGTATACAATATATTCACCTTACTAAGTTGCAATTACTATACTACTTTTACGCAGTGTACAATAATTTTTTTTCTGTAACTACATCTGAATGCTGTGTTCTCCATTTTTCTATGTAGTGTCTAATGAATGATCTGTAGTGTTTATGATTGGCTGTGTGTATGATCTGAAAGCGTTGTTTGATTTTGAGTACAGGTGAAATGGTTTTGAGCCGATTGTTTGAATTTGTAGGGGTTTTGTGAATGTAATTTGAAGATTTTGTTTTGTGTTTAATGTTGTGAGAAAGTGGTGGATGGTGGAAAGTAGCGTGTCTTGGCGATTGTGAAAAATCATAATTATTATGAAATATATAGCACTATCTAGCTAGGTTTTACATCAGGGTTTTGTTGTAATTGTGAAAGTTCTGACTTGTGATACTCTTGTGTGATGTTAGAACGGGTTAGAAAATCATAAATTCTATTTAAAAAATGTTTGACATGTTTATGAATGTATAGCTGTCATGAAAGGACTGGATGTTATAACTGAAAACCTTCCTAAAAATTAAGGAATTGTTTGTTGTAGCTTTTGGTAAATATTGACCCTTTTCATGGGTCAAGTATAAATCTGAGCAACTAAGGCAAATTGGCCAGCAGATTAAAATCTGTGTAAAAGACAACATGCTGTATGTTCAATGCACATTTGTAACAGAATATATTCTCACCCCTCTCATTAGTTGGTGCTTGAGCTGCTGTGATGTGCGCGGTCATTCAAGTAAAAACCTTTTATTAACGCCTTGTGAGGGGGAATTCTCCACTCAATTAGTGCGAGCACCAGTAGCTTCAGCTAGATGTCATGCAGACGTGCGTGGTTAATGACAGTGTCCCGCTGCCCACGTGCAGATGTAGACAATAGTCATAGAGCAGTATACGGATCAAAGATTCCTTCATGCCGGAGAAGGATTGGCTGCCTTTGAAATGTGCAACCAGGTTCCTTTGGAGCATGTGTCCTCAAAAAGAGCAAATTTGAGGCTCCTTATTTCAATCAGTTATATCAAAAATGTCCTGGCTAATCCAAGCTTTATAATGGTTGTTTCTGTTTTGAAGTCCATAAAAGTGCGTCTATCCATCATAAAGGTGCTCCACACGGCGGCAGGGGGTTAATAAAGGCCTTCTGAAGCGATGCGTTTGTGTAAGAAAATTATCCATATTTAAAACTTTACAAATTGTACTCTAGTGCTGGGCGGTATGATCCAAAAATCTGTATCGCAGTATTTTTCTAAATTATACTGGTTTTGCGGTATGTGACAGTATTTTTTTCCCCATGCATGACCGGGTGTTATCCACATTCTCTACTGATTGAGAGAGGAAATACTGCAGTAGATTGACTAGAATTGCCCTATTTTACTGGCATGATGAGGGAATATTGTAGAAAAATTCCACACTGGAATTAATACAGGTTTGCAAAGCCCCACAAAATTATGCTGAGGGGAGACAACAATCAATAAAACACAGACCTGCAACACTCATTACAGACACATTAATATTAAAATATGACCACAGAGAGAAAAAAAAAAGTTGAGGGCACCTTATGCATTTTAAAAATCTAACCCTATATAACAAACTGCCAAAACGAGGGAGAAACTCGGAAGAACATTTAAAAGGTCTAAGGATATTTTCAATACATTTAAGAGCACTACAGTCTCTGAACAAACGACACACGTCAGTTTAACACAGAAAGAATAAAGCAGTTACTTTTTTGCCCATTCTTCTTTGAATTGTCAGTCTATTAACTTACATTATTGTCTTCTGTGTATCAGAATAATCCATCGTGTCATCGCGGTCGTGATCAGACGTACGGCTGTATCAGTGTCCTTGTTTGCACATATATTTCATCTGAAGAAGACGTGATGAAATATGTGCGCATACACGCTGCTGGTTCATGTTTAGCGCACTCGAGTATATGAAATATGTCCATAAAAAACTTAAACCCGCTCGCTCAGGTCTGTATCTGATCTATGATCCATGTGGTGAGCATTGTTAATCTCATGTGTGTGTTGTTTGAGTTCTCTGCTGTAATCATCTGCTGTAATGCGATCTCAGCTGTGTCTTCAAAAACCCCTCTCAAACAGTGTCGCTGCCGGTATACCGGTATTGCGTATAATCAAAATTCATATCATAACAAAAATAAACACCGGTATTCGGTATGAACCGGTATACCGCCCGGCACTACTGTAATCTCTTAACTTTGCGTTCACGAGACTGCCGTTCCTGCGTATGATGTAGAACACTCCGGTGAGAATATGCTAGTTCTCGCGAGAGCCAAGTTTTGTTTTGCTCTATCCTCTGCGCTTCCGCGTTCGTCACCAGAACTTACGCTATGCCTGCGTCCTACATCATGTGTTGGAACACCAGTCGCTCATGAACGCGAAGTTAGAGATTACAGTTTGTGAAGTTTTAAATATGGATATTTTCCTTACACAAACGCATTGCTTCAGAAGGCCTTTATTAACCCTCCGGAGCCGTGTAGGGGCACTTTTATGATGGATGGATGCACTTTTATGGACATTTTTTAATATAACTCTGATTGTGTTTGTCTGAAAGAAGAATGTCATATACACCTAGGTTGACTTGAGGGTGAGTAAATCATGGGCTAATTAAAATTTTTGGGTGAACTATCCTTTTAACGGCTGACACTTGCCTACACTGTATGCGAGCATCGTGTCAAAAGCAAATAGAACCCATTAATCACTGAAGTCTACACTGGATACTGTGTACAGATGCGCATTTACTGTACTCCACGCACTTGAGTCTGTCGACAATCGGACAAATGGAAGAGTTACTAGAAGCGCAAAGGAATGTTCGCTTTGACACGTCCTGTTTAAACATCTTATTTGCTCATTTCTGTAGAGACTTCAAAAGAAGTGTCAGGAACAAGTGGATGCTTTTTTAATGGCATCCTGGATCATGCCGGAGGATTAAATGTTTGTT